>JAXQQM020058671.1:0-43169 GCA_034641835.2 Pinus albicaulis | reverse complement strand
CTAATTGGGAATATTACATAAATGGATGCGAGCTTTGCTTCGGAATCGGAAATAGCCTGGTGAAGCTGAGCCCATGCTCGATTTGATTGTTCTACTTTCCGTCTGTAAACTTCCAAGCATTCTTGTTCAAGTGGGAGCAACATTTTATCTCTTTCCTCGTCCGGCTCCCCATTTATCTCTCGTTATTAGCACGAAGCTCTAACAAAGGTACCCTCCATTCATTTACTGCGTTCATTTATTGTGTTCATCAGTTTGCGGCTCCCGATTATCGTGGCTTTGTGGCTAACTCCTACAATACTCAGCGACGCCTCAGCTCCCACTGGTCCTCGAATCACTATTTATACCATTGTTCGACTCATGGTTCTTACCACTCTCCTCCCACCATTCAAGAGAATAGAACCCGAATGGAACCAAGCCAAGTCATCAACACGATGTCCATAGCACCAGCAGCAAGAAAAATGGGCTCACGGCCTCCAGCAGAGAAAGACTGCTAAAAATTGCACGCAAGGAGGAAATTTTGTTTGATTTCAGGCATAGAACTTCTAATGATGAAAAATCTCCAATATCCTGTGGAAGGCGACACCCACCTGATTTTAGATGCTCCAAGGAATTTCTCATATTCAAATGGCGCAAACAATTGAGTTGACCAATTGATGCAGGCAAGCTCCTTAATACAGGACTGCTAGACCAGCCTCCTCTCCATTTTGGATTTCCAACAAGGTATTCAAGACCAATATCTGTAATTCTTGTGGAGGCCAAGCTGAAATCAGTCAGCTTGCTACAACCAATTGACAGAAAATCGAGTCCTTCGTCATTTACAAATGGGCACTAATCAAGGTTCAAGTACTCCAAGCCCTTGAAATCGAACAGAACTCTCATATCATTAACCCCCTCGCACTTCACCAAGCTTAAGTGTTGAAGGGTAGTCGTGTTGTTCGCTATAGCTGCTAAGCTTCTATTATCAACATCAGTGAAACTCATATTCATATGCCGCAAAGGCGTGACTTGCAAATTGGACGTGACTGTTGCTCTCCCCACTGTGTATTATCAACATTTATTTGATTTAAGTGTTTCAAAAAAAGAAAATTTTCTTTGATTTGTATTAAATTATGTGAAGGAGGCGGCACCCCCTATTCGTGGATCAAAAAGAAAAAGAAAAAAGCAACTTTGTGACTAAAGCCCCATAGGAGATTTTTTCAAAGTGGCATATAATATTCCATATCGGCATGATTTTATATGTGTTGTATTGGTATTACGCAATTCGAAGCCAAGTCACGATATATAATATTAATTGGTTTCATTTATTGAAGTTGAACTGAGTTGTTGACAAAATGACTAGAATCATTGAATTATTAGAGTTAATGAACACCCTCGTTAATTCCACTATTGATGGGATGGTACATATCAGCAAAGCCACTCTCTTTGACATTCAGATCTGTCTGCAGAATACACAAGAAAAGATTGATTTTTTGCAGCTTGAATCTCAGCTTCAGCAAGTAGAATTACAGCAGTGGAGTCATCATTCTGAACTTGTTTCTGTTCAGAAAATTGAAATAGACTCCTATAAGCAGCAAGTGAATAATGTTGTAATCGATTCACATTCAGTGCCTAGTTCAAAAGTAGATTTGTATGTAGACGCAGATGTTCAGCATGTGCTTCCCAAGCCCATCATCAGAGCTTGTCCATGACAAGCACAAAATTGGTCTTGGATATGACAAGGAATTGTCCTTTCGTATTCCAGACTACTCCAAGCCCATTCAATTTCAGAGCGTCGGATTTCTTCATAATAGCTCACCTTCAACTATTCCAGATCCTGCTCCTCTTCCACATCAACAACAACAAGAAATTGTAAAATGGCAACACTGTGATCGCGTTGGCCATATGAAAGATGATTGTTTCGATCTTCACCCATGCAAGCACTGTGGTCGGCACACCCATTCTTCACACAGATGCTTCTGAAACAAGCCTCATGCAAGAACAAAGATTCATCTTGGATGGATCGCTTCTTGGCAATGGGCATCAACAGCCAAGAAGATGTTTAAGTCGCATATCAGAACTTGTTCTAAAATATTGAACAAACTTGCAGTTGAGTTTTCGCCATCATCTCACCTTGTACCTGACAGGGGGGTAAATGGTGGCCATCTACAAGCTTCGAAGCCACATCAAGCGAGCCTGAGCCACAATCTCTCATTCCAGATTCAGAGTTGTAGCCAGAGACATAGCAGTTCAAGCGAGCCTAAGCCACAACTTGTCATTCTAGATTCAGAGTTGTAGCCAGAGACACGAATGCCCATAAGCATGCCTTTGGTTGATGGACAACCTTAAACCATCTTTGCGAGGTTCATATTCTTCCTCTTCAAAGAATTCGGAGCACTTCCTCTAGCAGAAGATTTCGGCTTCTTGCCAGCTTTGGTAGAGTTCTAGGAAATGCATTAAGCATTCCAATGTTGGTGGCCATCCTTAAACCATCACAGGTTGTAGACCTCCCTTCTAGGTTGAAGGTCTCCCTCTTCAAATATGAGGGACACTTCCTCTAGCAGAAGCCCTCAGCTGCTTGCCAGATTTGGAAGAGTTCTCGGAACTGCAATAAGCGTTCCAGTGTTGGTAGTCATCCTTAAACCACCTC
Source organism: Pinus albicaulis (assembly GCA_034641835.2). Lineage (NCBI taxonomy): Eukaryota > Viridiplantae > Streptophyta > Pinopsida > Pinales > Pinaceae > Pinus > Pinus albicaulis. The sequence continues at coordinate 40,543 of JAXQQM020058671.1, read as the reverse complement.
TTTATGTCAAAATTCAGAGAGTTGATTCAGCGTAAGTGCTGCCATGCATACTTTGCAGATTTGTATTACAACTCTCTTCTTGGACTCACACATACCCCTTCGGATTAAGAGGGGGAATGTTGGACACCTAATCCTCTATGGGTAGGTGTAGAGGACAAACAGACATAGGAAGTCCAAGAGACCCTGGAATATGGAATCCGAGGGTCACTACATGTATGATAAATATGCATCATTGTGAGTAATAGCGCATCAAAGGTTTAACTTTCTCATGTGCCTTGTGTATTTACCGTGCTCACCATTGTTGAGTTTAACAATATACTTCAAAGATCGGATCTTCTTAACTGGGGCCTCTCAGCTCAAGGAGAAGGTGTTGCATACCTCACATGACTCACCACTATCAGGCCACCAGGGATTCACCAAAACCTATAGGGCCATCAGGGAGAGGTTCTCTTGGAAGGGCCTCAAGGAGGACGTACTCCGGCATGTCAGGGAGTGCGAAGTATGTCAACAGAATAAAGGGGAGATGAGACATCGAGTAGGGTTACTACAGCCTCTTCCCATTCCAGAGGGGAAATGGGAGAGCATATCGATGGATTTCATCATAGGGTTGCTCGCGGTGCAAGGCAAGGACTGTATCTTTGTAGTTGTTGATCGGCTGACAAAGTACGCACACTTCTTTGCCATATCAGCACGGTACACAACAGCGCAGGTGGCAAATTTGTTTTTCAGGGATGTTTTCAGGTTGCATGGTCTTCCAAAGACCACTGTCAGTGATTGGGACAGTCGTTTCATGGGCGGCAATTGGCAGGAGCTCATTCGGTTGGTGGGTATAGAAATGACTCTGAGCACCAGTTACCACCCCCAGACGGATGGGCAGACGGAGATCGTGAACAAGTGGCTAGAGGGCTACTTGCGAAACTATGTGACAGGGCAGCGAAAGGCATGGTTACGGTGGTTGCACTTGGGGGAGTACTGCTACAACACGATGTATCACATGTCCATTGGTATGTCTCCATTTTATGCTTTATATGGATATCATGCTTCGTCTTTTGCTGATGTTTGGTGCTAGTAAGGCCCCCAAGGCCAAAGACTGGATCCAAGAGAGCCAGGATATACTCTGGGCCCTCAAGGACAACTTAGCTACAGCACAAAATCAGCCAAAGTTGTATGCTGATAGAGGACGGGTTGAGAGGCAGTTTGAGGTAGGGGACTTGGTCTACCTACGGCTTCAACCATACCGGCAGTCCACACTGAAGCAGAAGGGGGCCGAGAAGCTCAAGCCCCTTTTCTATGGACCCTACAGAGTGATACGTAGAATCAAGGAGGTTGCATATGAATTGGAGTTACCCACAGGTAGCAAGATCCATAAAATCTTCCATGTATCTTGCCTGAAAAAGGCATTGGGACAGCACGTGACTACAATAGAGGAGCTTCCACCAACAGATGATGAAGGGCATTTGGTGCTACAGCCAGAGGCAATCATAGATACCCGGGAGAGGCAGCTGCGGAGCAGAACAATCAGGGAGTATTTGGTAAGGTGGAGGAACTTGCCAAATGAGGATGCCACTTGGGAGAGAGAAGATTTTGCAGCATCTATCATTGCAATTGCTTGAGGACAAGCAACGTTTTGGCGGGGAGGACTATAATATTCCCAATTAGCAGCAGCGAATTGGTAATATTAATTTTTGGCCAATTTATTTTATAAAGTTAAAGTCAGTTAATAAAGTGGGTTAGGAGACATTCAACCTACACTTAGGGAAATAAAACACTTCCTAAAGTCACTTGAGCACCTTTAATTAACATCGTGGGGCCCAAGGGGTCGAAGTGACTGCATGGAAATAATGACAGCGTGGGCAGCGTGGGTCCAAGGCAACGCAGAGGTGGATGGACAACGTGGCCAAGAGGGACAGCACAGTTTTGGTGGGGCCTAGGGGAGAGAAAGGCACTCCAAGCATAAAGAGGGAGAGAGGACCTTCATTTGCTCATTCGATTATGCATCTTTGTTTTGTCTATTGACAATGAGCACGCTTTTGCTGTTGAGCAAAGTCTGCAAGTGTTGTTTAGCACATCGGGTGTCTCCGAGCGGAGATCCCAACCTCAGCCCCGGGGGACTTTGAGTGCCTGCTCGAGTGAGGAGTTCTATCATTGGATTTTCGGGTGAGAGCCATAGCATCTACAGCAGGGATCACGCACTTGCTTCGGCAGCGTAGTCTTGAGGAGAGACCATGTAGTTCTTGGAGGAGGTAGTGCCGGGAGCTGAGATTTATCAGGGGATTCAACCCAGAATAGTGAGGAGGGATCAGCCCTTAGCTATTCCATCATTTTGTCAGAGGAGGAGGCCATCATTTGCAGAGACATCTTCAGGGCCAGCGTATTCCACAGGACAGCGTGATTTCTCTAGGGAGGTGATTTTCCGGGGTCATCCATTTCGGAAACCCTATCTGGGCTTTTCTGGGTATTGAGTGAGGAGCTCATTCCCAAAGTCCCACATTTTTCTGAGCAGGGGAACAGCCACAAAGAGCCATCTTATTCCAATAGTGGCAGCAGCCTTTTGGAGATAACGCAGTCATTGATAGAGCAGCCATTCCGGGAGCATTTCTAAGAGTATCTCTAGCTTGCCTTGTGCAGGCCAAAGTGCTATCATTCTGATCACCACTCATTTCACTTTCAGTTATATAATAAAATGGCTCAGCGTTCTCCATGTTTTGCAGTCCATGTATGATGTCTCTCTATTTGCTGTAGTTTCATGTTTATGTTGCTTTATATTGCTGTTTATTTCTACTTGGAATATTACAAGCTCATTTGCCTTTCGTGGGGTAGGTGTTTCTTTTGCACTCCCACTATGTACTTATACTGGTTGTACTCATCAGTCCCATTTACCTTTTTTTCATTTAAATATTGTTGTACCTTGCTATTTATTGAGAGAGAATCAAAGGTGACATACATATGCTGTACAAAGGAAGCCAAGCTTCACCAAAAACTGACTGCATAGACAGTAAAGTTGTAAACCAATCTTGTCCAAACAACAGTCCAAGTCACCAGCAAAAGTATAACTATTTTTCTTAATATGCATATAGAGCTGCATACTACTGAATAACTCAGGAGTATTAAAGATTTGTACAGCAGAATTACCCTGCATACAAAATCCAGCATAAACAAAACATTTTTGATCCAGAAAATACACACAACAGACTGAGTTATCGTTGTCCAACACCTCATTTACTTTCTATGTGAGAGCACACTGTAGACTCAGTCCTATCAAAGTACTAAAACACTGTGGTAAGAGGAAGACTTCCCCTTCTTATCAGAGAGGTGCCATACCATTCTTCATAAAAGATGAAACCTTTTTCCGAGGTAAGTGCCCTTTTCGATAGTGAACCCGCTTGAGAGTTCTATTCCCTGCGAATGTGCTAAAAGGAGAGATATTGAAATTTTTTCCTCATATCTATAATCTTGTCCTTCCAAAAAGTCAAGTTTAACACCTGTAGATTTGAAAGGCCTGCCAACCAATCAATTATACATTTTGAATCACTGCAGACTTGTAAATAAAAAAACATTTTTAAAGATGCAAAATACAGAAGTGCCCAGCAAGCAATGATTTTTGCCTTAATGTTTGTTCCCTGTACTATATACAGCCAAATCCAGAAGGTATGAATTCCTGAGAGTTTGATAAAGGCACCCCCACCACATAGTCCTGCTTGTGAAGCAACCTCTGATAACATAGGATATTTTATATTTCTGAAACTTTTGGATTTGGCATTTTCAAATATTCCTTGAAGTAGCCCACAATCCTATGTATTAACTATTCAGGTTTGAAGGGAAGATCTTCAAAAATGGCTTTGTTTCACGCTTTCCAGATTCCCCAGGCTATGAAGATCGGAAGAGTTCTATGACTGCCTATCTTTGTATCCCACAAATGAAGACAGCATTTAGAAGAGAGAAGACACAGAGACCTGTAGGCTAATACTTTTATGGTGTCATTCCATAAATCATTTGCAAAGAAGCAGTGTACAAAGAGATGGTCCACAGATTCTAACTCGGAATTATAAAGTCTGCAAACATTTGGACCAATACAACCCCTTCTTTGCAAGTTATCCTACATGAGAATACGAATTCCCAGAGTGAGCCAACAAAAGCATCTAAGCTTTTGAGGCAAGTTCCACTTCCATAATTTCCTGTAGCACCAAATATCTCTGTGATCCAGAGAGGAAAGGAAAATTGACTCATAAGCCTGCCCAGCAGTTACCTAACCTGATGAAGTATTCCAACTCCAAACTATAGAGTCCTCTTCTTCATTTAGTAAGATCCCATTAAAATACAAGCCACATACAAACTTATCCCATTAAACTGCTAAGTACCGTTGAAGACCCAAATCAAGAGAGTTTTTCCAGTACCTAGAAGAGCTTGAAATAGAGATTGTACTGTTAACATGGCACAACTTACACAAACCCTGTGCATTTAAGAAGGAAATCAGATCCGGAAAGAGTTGATAAAAATCAGTGCCTCCTATGAAGGGATCATTTCCTAGGTAGTTACCCTTTCCCACCTTCTAGGCAAGCCAGGAGAAGAGCCAAGGGAAAGAATCCATGAGGCCTTTCAAGATGATTGAGCCAGTTTTATATACATTTTGAACATTGGACCTCAGCCAGTCAATTAAAGACCTGTTTTTTATATATTTTTCCTTGATAATGTGGTTCCAAAGACCAGTACCAAATAATGCTCTCCATAGACCTCTTGATCGAGAGGACTAAGCCAAACTAGGGCAGATTTTTGAAGTCCCAACCCCCAAGACTCTTTGGTTGAGATAATATTACCCATCTAGCCAGATGTAACCCTTCCTTTTTCCTTTCTTCCTGTCCAGAGAAAATTAAACATTCTTGGCTTTATTTTCCTTATAATAGATTTTGGTATCATTGAGAGAGTCAGCCAATACACCGGGATACTTTCCAACACTGACTTAACCAGTGTAGAAAATTCTATTTCCCACCCCGGTTTTCAGTTTTCACCTTATTACTCCAAAATAATTAAATGCCCTTTCCCATATCCATACATTTAATAACTGGAAAATAAATTTTGCTGAAAACACAAATTCTGGAAATTTTTCCAGAATGCTGTAAATGCAGAAATAAAATAACAGCAGTAACAAACAGTCATTCAACACATCATAACTCAGTATTTTTGGTCAAGGTGACCCTGGAAAAACCCCCTACAACTCTTGGGGAAAACCAGTTTGGGAGCTCCTTCTTATTTCTGAAAAATGCTTTTTACAGAGAGAGAAATATTCAGAAAAAAATCAGCAAGTAAACTTTTACAACTTATCTCTTTCCGTGCTTAACCACCGCCTCGGACAACGTGCAGACAGTAAAACTGAACCAGCAATAAATGCTGTGCGTATTTCCTTGAAAAACGTGCCCAGAAATTACAGCATTAATTTCTGCTGTACGGCCTCCTCTTTTTGCGTGCAAAACAGCAATAAATGTTGTTGTACGGCCTCCTTGGAATGCGTGCAGCTGTATTAAATGCTGCTGTACGGAAATCTGCCTCGATTTTTGTGCCAGCAATCAGCTACAGGCTGTACGGCCTGTCTAGAAAAGCGTGCAGCAAAAACATCAGCTTCTCCCTCGAAATCTGTGCCCAGAAAATGGTACGGTTGCCTTGGAAAACGTGCCACAAGCTGCTGTACGGATTCTGCCTTGGAAATCGTGCCAAATCTGCCTTGAACTGTGTGCAAACTCTGCTGTACGGTCTTGCCGAAATATGGCCTTGGAATGTGTGCCAAGCTGCTGTCTCCTTCTCCTCACTGCTCAGAAATCTCCCTTGCTCTCTTGCTCTCCTTCTCCCAATCTGCTCATGAAAGAATGAATGACCTTTTCCTCCTTTTCCTCCTTTAACCTAACCCTAAGTGACTTTTGGGAAATCCCTAAATCCAATGGCTGAGATAGATTGAGATCTAGGGCTGAGATTAAATGCTCATTTAAATCTCACTTTCTATTTTTTAATTCACCCCACTTTAATAAAGACCCACTTAGTCTTTTATTTCCAAAGTCACTTTTTCCTTTCTTATTTTACATTGACTTTATTTAAAGTCACTTTAACTTTAGTAACTTTATCACTTAAAGTCACTTTAAAATTAGATTTGACTTTATAACTTTATAAAGTCACTTTAGTAACTTTATCACTTAAGTCACTTTTAATTAGATTTAACTTTATAAAAAATTATAAAGTTACTTTAGGAGAAAAATTAAATTCTTTTGGACACTTTCCCTAGGCCAAAGATCAAAGCCTTAGGGAACCACCTGTCCTCCGGTACCAAATTTCAACACTCCCTCTTACCGAGGAAGGTGTTCCTCACCACACCCATCTTGTCTCTGAAGTAGACATGCTTGCCCCGTGGTAAGGCTTTGGTAAGAATATCCGCAACCTGCTCATCAGTGGGAATATACTCAAGCTTCACAGCTCCTTTCTGAACATAGTCTCTGATGAAATGATATTTGATCCCGATATGCTTTGACCTGTCATGAAATACTGGATTCTCCGTGAGTTTAATGCAACTCTGATTATCACAGTAAATCACCGAAGGTCTCAACGGCTGACCAAATAAGCCAAACAACATCTTGCGAAGCCAGATGGCCTCACAACTAGCTAGACTGGGTGCCATATACTCGGCTCACGAACCGACTGCCATCGCATCGCCGGTCGCCAACCATGACACAACCGCTCGAACTCCAACCCAAAACAAGACTGTGCTCTTCCTATCGAAGCACAACCTGCGCATCGTAATCGTGTAACCTGCCAATCTCACTCCATCCCCCTGCCTGTAGTCCAGACCATAATCCACTGTCCCCTGCAAGTACCGCAAAATGTGTTTTGCAGCCACCTAGCACAACTAGCTAGACTGGCTGCCATATACTCTGCTTCCGCTGAACTCAATGCTACTAACTGCTGCTTTCGGCTGAACCATGACACCACTGCCGAACCCAACCCAAAACAACACCCTGAAGTGCTCTTCCTATCAGAAGCACAACCTGCCCAATCAGACTCAGTGTAACCTGCCAATCTCACTCCATCCCCCTGCCTGTAGTCCAGACCATAATCCATTGTCCCCTGCAAGTACCGCAAAATGTGTTTTGCAGCCACCCAGTGAACCTTCCTAGGCTCACACATAAACTGACTCATCGTGTTGACTGCAAAACAAATATCTGGTCTAGTTTTGACCAAATACATCAAGGAACCAATCAGCTGTCTGTACAATGTGGGATCCACCAACTCGGAATCCGAAGCATGAAGCTTCTTCCAGTTGGTGATCATCGGTGTCGACATGGGTCTACAATCCTCCATGTGGAATCTGCCAAGGATGTCCACACTATACTTCCCCTGTCCCAGGAAGAAATGCCCCTCCTCATGCCACACCTCCAAACCCAAAAAGTAATGCATCAAGCCGATGTCCTTCATCTCAAACTCCGCCGCAAGATCTCTCTTGCAGTGCTCTATGAGTCTCTCTGCACCTGTAATGACTAAGTCATCCACATACAGCACCAGAATCAGAGGCTCCTCACCTATCACAATATAGTAAAGGTTCGGATCTGCCTCACTCTTTGTGAAACCCATCTTCTGCAAGTAAGTATCTATCCTGGAGTACCAAGCTCGGGGAGCTTGCTTCAGGCCATAAAGGGCCTTCTTCAGTCTGCACACATGGGACTCCTTCCCATGCACCTCAAAGCCCTGTGGTTGCTCAATGTACACCTCCTCCTGTATGAAGCCATTGAGAAATGCAGTCTTCACATCCATCTGGTGGATCTTCCAACCCATCTCTGCTGTTATCGATATAATGGAGCGGATCGAAGTATATCGAGCCACGGGAGCGAAGGTCTCCTCATAATCAACTCCCTCTACCTGGGAGAACCCTCTAGCCACAAACCTCGCTTTGAATTTCTCAATGCTGCCATCTGCAGCATGCTTTACCTTGTAAAGCCATCCGGAAGTAACCACGGATTTTCCCTCAGGCCTCGGCACCACCTCCCAAACATCATTCTTCATGATAGAAGAATACTCCTCCTGCATGGCCTCTCTCCAGACCTGCTGGCTAGCTGTCTCCTCATAGCTAGAAGGCTCAGAGTCAAGGATGTTGGTAGCCATTGCCATATAGCTACAAAACCTCTCAGGTGGTCTGCTCTCTCTGACCGGCCTCTTAGGCTCAGCAACAGATGTGGCATCTCTCAAGGTGTCCTGAAGCCACTTGGGCTTCCTCTTCCCTGAGTGCACTTCTCCCGCCTGAGAATAAAACTCCTCCTCCTCAACATCAGGAGCCTGAACTCCTGACTGTCTGTCTGCTGTCCTCCTGCCTGCACCTGAACCTGTAGATGCTGAGGTACTGTGTGAACTGTCCATCAGTGGACTCTGAACCGTTTCTGTGGATCGTCAAGGTGCCGCCCATGGGGCCCACCCTTTGACTCTCGCGAGCCACTCTCATCGACGGGACTCCGACATCGCCATAGATGCATCCACCTCCCGATCCTGCCCACCGGATCCTCGCGACGACTCAACCGCCGCCGAGGGTCCTGGCCGATCTAGATACTCTAACTCCCGTGACCTCCTAAAGGCCCCGTCCTCCTCGAACTTCACATCCCGCCCGACAACAACTTTCCTCTGCGCAGGAATGTAAATCTGAAAGGCCTTGGAGGTCTCACTGTAGCCCACAAAGATACCCTTCTCTGCGGTGGGCTCTAGTTTGGTCCTCTTCTCCTTGGGTATGTAGGAGTATGTGATGCATCCAAAGATACGAAGATGACCAATATCAGGCTTCTTCCCAGAAAAAGCCTCCTCCGGAGTCATGTGCCCCAAGGCACGATGCGGACTCCTGTTCTGCAAATAAACAGCTGTGTTGCAGGCCTCTGCCCACAAAAACAATGGAAACCCCTGATCATGTAACATGGCTTTGGCAGCCCCTCCGATGGATCTGTTCTTCCTCTCCGCAATCCCGTTCTGCTGGGGGTTGTAAGGAACAGTGAACTCCCTCCTAATGCCTGCCTCCGCACAATAGTCAACAAACTCTCCAAGGGTGTACTCTCCTCCATTGTCCGACCTCAGGGACTTGATCTTCCGACCTGTCTGGGTCTCCACAAGAGCTCTGAACTCCTGAAACCGCTTGAAGACCTCACTCTTGGTCTTCAAGAAATAAATCCAGGTCCTCCTGGAGTGATCATCAATGAATAATACATAGTACTCATATCCACTCAAGGAAACATGAGACATCCGACCGCTCACATCGGAATGAATCAAATCAAGTATCCCAGTCGCTCTGCTGTCACTGCTGGAAAAAGGGGATTTGGCAAACTTGCCCATCGCACATCCTCTGCAAGTATCAAAGTGATCAATACTGAAATCTGGCACACCTGTAGTGATCTCTCGCAAAGTCCTCAAGGCTCCATGATACATGTGCCCCATCCTGTGGTGCCAAATCTCACACTGCTCAGAACTGCTAGCTCTGCTGTCGGTACTACTGCTCAATGCCAAAAGGGACTGAAATGCAAACTTGTACACCTTTGCATGGCGTACACCTATCACTCTCGCTGAATCAGCTGGAGTGCCCCTGGGATACATCAACACCTGTCCTCCCCTGAATAGTATCTCATATCCTCTGTCCTCCAAAGCTGAGACGGATATGAGGTTCTTCCTCATCCCTGGCACATAAAGAACATCCGACACCTTCAAGGGAGGTTTGGACTCCCTCTGAAATGTCAATGTTCCCACACCGACTGCTCTAACAACTCTGTCATCACCGAGTACTACCTCTACATCAGTGCCACTCTCTGAAAGCTCTGAGAAGTACTCACGGACTCCTGTCATGTGACGTGAAGCCCCACCGTCCACATACCAGATACCCGAAGATGCTCCGCTAATCGAGGGAAATGCATGCTCCCTCTGAACCTCTATGGCAGATAATCCTGCACTAGAAGACTCACACACAATGAACCCAAACTCTCGGTCAAAGCGATCTGCAAAGTCCTCAACCTCTGCTGAAGTTGCCATGCTCTGGTTCTTCCCCTTCTTCTTCTTCTTCTCCGGACACACAACTGCATAGTGTCCCATCTTCTGACAATTCCAACACTTCACTTTGGAATATTCCTTCTGTGTGTTATCCTGTTTACCTTTACCTTTGCCTTTGCCCCCACCATTGCTTGTGGAAGCCTGCTTCTTCCCTTTGCCTTTCTTGCGTCCTGCCAACAGTGCTACATCCTCATCCTGCTCAACTGGCTTGGCTGCCCCAAGCCGACCTTTCCTGATCTCTGTCTGAATGCAATCATCCCAAAACCTCTCCCATGTGGGAAGGGTCTCACGTGCACAAACCCCATCAGCAAAGTTCATCCATGAACGGGGGAGGCCATTCACCGCAATCCGCACCAACTCAGTGGGTGGAATGGCCTCTCCAATCGCTGCCAACTCATCTCTCACATTAGTAATCTTTGTGAGATATCCAGCTGCACTATCAGTCTTAGCCATCTTAATGTTCTTCAGCTTCTCCTTCAGGACCATTTTCCGGTTCTCATTGATACTCTGGTAGAGGTTGGTCAATGCTGACCACATCTCATGGGCATTTCTCTTTCCTCTTACATGAGGAATGCAATGGTCCTTGATTCCGTCTAGAATCAGTCTCTTACCCTTGTTGTTCTTTCTGTTATATGCTGCCAACTGAACAGGATCAGTAGGCACATTAACAGGCTGCTGTGTGGTATGAACCATGATATCCCAGACTTCCGCCTTCTCAAAGATACTCTGCATTCTCTCCTTCCAAACACTGTAATTTGTATGCCCATCCAGCCTATCCTCCACCCTCAATCCCAAAGACATCCTGCTGTCCTAAAACTGAAAAATAACACTGCTGTAGTAAAGGAGGAATCATTGCTTAGAAAATCAGCGGCCGGAATCTTTCCAAGAAAACTGTAAGGTGCCGAATTTTCTCCTTTGGTCATTCCAAACCGGCTTCTTTCAAGACTAAGCTCCGATACCATGTAGAAATTTATATTTCCCACCCCGGTTTTCAGTTTTCACCTTATTACTCCAAAATAGTTAAATGCCCTTTCCCATAACCATACATTCAACAACTGGAAAATAAATTTTGCTGAAAACACAAATTCTGGAAATTTTTCAGAATGCTGGAAAATGCAGAAATAAAAAACAGCAGTAACAAACAGTCATTCAACACATCATAACTCAGTAATTTTTGGTCAAAGTGACCCTGGAAAAACCCCCTACAACTCTTGGGGAAAACCAGTTTGAGAGCTCCTTCTTATTTCTGAAAAATGCTTTTTATAGTGAGAGAAATATTCAGAAAAATCAGCAAGTAAACTTTTACAACTTATCTCGTTTTCCGTGCTTAACCACCGCCTCGGAAAATGTGCAGATAAAGAAATCGAATCCCACAAGAAATGTCGCGTATTTCAAAACGTGCTCGTAAATTACAAAGATTAATTTCACTTACTGGCCTGTCTTATATGCAAACAAAGAATAAATGCTACCGTACCCGCCTCCCTGGAATGCGTTAGGTTGTATTAAATGCCGTTGTACGGTGACCGTCTCGATTTTTGTGCCAAGAATCGCCCACAGTCAGACGGGCCTGCTCTAGAAAAGCGCAGCAAGAAAAACAAAGAACTTCTCCTCAAATCTGCGCTCTGTGGTGCTGTGGCGTCGTTTCTGAAAACACACAAGTCAGTCAGACGGATTCTCGCTGGAAATCATACAACCGCCTTGAACTGCAAACCCTGCTGTACGGTCTTGCTGAAATATTGCCTTGGAATGTGTGCCAAGCTGCTGCCTCCTCCTCCTCACTGCTCAGAAATCTCCCTTGTTCTCTTGCTCTCCTTCTCCCAATCTGCTCATGAAAGAATGAATGACCTTTTCCTCCTTTTCCTCCTTTAACCTAACCCTAAGTGACTTTTGGGGAATCCCTAAATCCAATGGCCGAGATAGATTGAGATCTAGGGCTGAGATTAAATGCTCATTTAAATCTCACTTTCTATTTTTTAATTCACCCCACTTTAATAAAGACCCACTTAGTTTTTTATTTCCAAAGTCACTTTTTCCTTTCTAATTTTATATTGACTTTATTAAAGTCACTTTAAAATTAGACTTGACTTTATTAATAAAGTCACTTTAGTAACTTTATCACTTAAGTCACTTTTAAATTAGATTTAACTTTATAAAAAATTATAAAGTTACTTTAGGAGAAAAATTAAATTCTTTTGGACACTTTTCCCTAGGCCAATGATCAAAGCCTTAGGGAACCACCTGTCCTCCGGTACCAAATTTCAACAAGGAAGCTCTTGTAAAAATTTCAGATCAAGGTGCGCAATATTTTTAGAGATATGATCTGTGGAAGTCAGTGTTTTTGCAAGCTCTTGAAATTCATCTCAAATAAGTGACCTTGGGAAAATCGTCATAACTCTCTCTTTGAGTATCGGATTGGAATTCTGTAAAAAGTGGTAGATAGTGCATGGACTGTAGTTTTCGCTCTATCAATTTCAAAGCTGAATGAAGAAACAATGACACGTGGCACACTGTACAAGTTCGCTCTATTGAAACAATCGATAATTAGGGCATTGTGAGAGATTGGGCATAACTCTCTTTTGAAGAATCTAAATTGGGTCAGACCTGTGGCATTGGAAAGAAGACTCAGAGGACTATTACAGGACCGAAAATCACATATTGGGGATCCGAAATAACAGAGATACACTAGATTCAATATCGAGCTCCTAGAAGGCAAGAAAAAGCTAGATCATGTGTTGTCAAGGTCTACAAAGGACCAGAATTTCTAGGGCAGCAAAGCAAAGCAAAGTGCAGCAGAGGGTAGCATGACAAGAGCAGCAACCAAGTGCAGAACAACAACAAAAATTTCATCACATGAAGTCTTCAAGCGGGCAGCACTACATACAGTCACTGTAAAGGTAACATTGTACTAAGTCATTGTAAATCCATTATTGTAAAAATTGTTCTAGTGTCTATTTGCCAAGAGTTGAAGAGGCAGTGTCGGAGGTCTAGGATCATCATTAGGTGGTTGTGTCATAGTTGGGGTTATGGTCTAGTGTGTCTTCTTCTTCTACATCATTCTATATCATTGTAAAGTAAACCATTTTCCCTGGTACGGGAGTCCATTCTTCTTTTATTCTTCTATAGGGTGGTAGGGTGGTGCTAGGGTGATTTGTAGCTCATTGGGTGTTGGGGCATCCGTTCAGTTGACTACTGAAGAATCTCGGGTGTTGGAGTGTCCATCTAATGGGAGCTGGAGAAGAATGCCTTTCTAGATTCTAGGAAGTTGGAGCTTTATTTTCAATTGGAGTTGAGTATTAAAGAATTATTAGAAAAGCATTAGGTGGTTTTTGACTCAGAGTGGGTTTCCACGTTAAAAACTATGTGCATTTGTGTTCCTTTTGTTTACTGCTATCATTGTACAAACATTGATAATAATTGAGGATTAAATAATGCTCTAATTGAAAGGAATACTGATTCACCCCCCCCTCTCAGTATTTCCAACACATTCATCCTATGGTCAATTTGCTGAACAAAAGCACGCAACCCAGAATTAGTGAAGAGATTAAGAAGGTCCTACAGTTGTCAGAGCATAATAGGACTGATGATTGGTACTCGTACCAAAACCATACTGAGATAAGAGTATATGGATCAAGTCTTGTTCCATATAAACTGCCCAAATACCTCCCAATGAAGTTATTTGCCCTTGAATACATAAGACAGATCATTAATTTTGATGCAATTAATTTCTTGGCAGCAAAGAAGAAGACAGTTCAAATTAAAAAATTAGGTTGGCTCTTTTATCTGTAACAATAGAGATGTAGGTCCAGAGGCTGAAAAACATTTGCAGGAATTCTAGTCATAGTTTTCTGTGGTATTCTGATCCTCTTGGAGTGATAAGTAAATTGAGAGTTAAATGCAAACTCACTCCCTATGTATATGAAAAGAAACCAGACATAGAGAAATTGTCCAATCAATCCGAATGGTTGGAGAACACCCTGGTAGAGGCAGAGAAGCAAGGTGATACTAGTCAAACTTTGCAAACTCCAGCCCAAGAAGATAGGGATGCAAAGAGAAACAGAGAGGAAGGATCATACGCTGCAGAGACAACTACTGAAACTAAATTTAAATTGATGTACAGGAAGAAACCTTAGTTAAATCTCGTCAATGAAGGAGTAGAAACCATAGAAGTGATTGATACAGATACAACAGCAAAGGACAATTCACCTCCTATAGTGATTGAAGAATAACAACAACCTTCCACTTCACACACTCAGCTTATTCAGAAGCAACATAGTGTTGACATGTCCTCTTCCAGCAAACCATCAAAGAAGGAGATAGATATCATGCATAAATACAGAGAAATAAAGATGAAAAATGAAGCATTGAAGACTGATACATACAATCAGTATTTGAAGCAGTCACCCAGTGACCAAAGCAGATTGCTTTTTGCTTTTGACTATAAGACTAGGAAAATGCAAATTACTTTCCTGCAACCTAAAGTCGAGCATCCCAAAACACCAGCAGATTACAAAAAGTCCTCATATGAAGTTCAAGTAGATGACCTTCATCCCATTGATCAGATTGAATTTCACAAACAGGCTGGTGAAATGCTTTACTCAACCATGATAAACAAGGCAATGAGTGTGCAGAAGCTTCAAAACACTCTTGCAAACATCAGAGATCAACTCAGATTAGAAAAAGCATCCTCACAAGAAAAAGACAATAGAATTAAATCTTTGGAAGATTTAGTAATTGAAGTAGGATTTGATCCTAGTAATGTAAAAGTTGCAGATGAACTGATCAAAAAGAAAAATGCAGATATTGTTGCATGAAAGAAGCAACTCAAGCTACCTCCTACAGAACACCCTCAAGCAAATGAAGTACTATAGAATACAAATAAGAAATATGAGATGATGAGTCTCATTCTACAGTTGACTGCCCAGATAAAGGAAATGGAGAATGAAATGGACAAGTTGGTCCAAGAGAAAGGATAGAGAAGCAGAAGTTCCAGTCATAGTTATTCCTGTAGTCACCACAGCTGTACCTTCCACATTCGCTGAATCATTAGCTCCTACAGTTCCAATGGCTATAGCACTTCCAGTCACTTCATCAACAACTTCTTCAAGCAAATGAAGTACTATAGAATACAAATAAGAAAGATGAGATGATGAGTCTCATTCTACAGTTGACTGCCCAGATAAAGGAAATGGAGAATGAAATGGACAAGTTGGTCCAAGAGAAAGGATAGAGAAGCAGAAGTTCCAGTCATAGTTATTCCTGTAGTCACCATAGCTGTACCTTCCACATTCGCAGAATCATTAGCTCCTACAGTTCCAATGGCTATAGCACTTCCAGTCACTTCATCAACAACTTCTTCAACGGAGTCTTCAACAATAGTAGCACAACATACAGATGAAGCAAGCAAGTTAGTAAAAGCTATGCAAGACATGTCTATTCAGACCAATGAGATTAATAGACTTAAAGAACAACTTAAATGTCTTGAAGATGAAAGGAAACTTGCTAAAATAATGCACAAGAATGAAGAACAAAGGGAAAACAGGTTGAATGAGCAATTGAAGAAGTTATGAAAATATCTAACATTAAAGGAACCCATGGCACAAGTCAGACAACAGCTTTGGGCCAATATGATTGAAGCAGTTAATGATATTTGGCCATCAATCCAGGTTATATATGAGCAGAAAGACTTAGTCAAATAAGCAAAAAAAGCTATCCAAAAGATCAAAGAAAAACTTGGTAAGAAACCTGAAGAAGCTTTTGAAATCATCAAATTTCTAAATTCTAAGAACAGGCAAGAGCTAGAAGAAATTGGTATTAATGACAGAACATAAACCATCCTAGAAGTTAGGAAGGTGACTTCTAAAAAGAATTTGATGATACAGTTAGAAGAGAAATGCCAAAATATGGAGATTGCCATCACAAGGTTTATGATGAAATTTGATGTCCTGAGGCAGAAAGGCCTTCCAAATCCATTCGTTATTCATGACAAAATAATGAAGCAGGATAATTATGACAAGAAGATGAGAGAAGCTGCCAAGGATCAGGCTAATCTGCCTTCCTCACAAGGAATTCCAACAGGGAAGGTGCTCTACAAGAATTTTGAGAATCTTTTCTACTTACAGCATGAGGTGAAACACTATTTGTCAATAAGCCTTCATTCTCAAAATACACTGAAGCAGATGATATATTCAGGAGAATAATGAAAATCAAATTGCCATAGGCAGAATTTTGGGAAAGATGACTGATTTACTGTGAAATCATTTTGCAGTTAAAACAGAGTAGTAGAAACAGAATAGTGAGTAGTGAATAAAAGTAAAACAACAGGTAAAAGGTTAAAGAGTATCAGGTTAAAGTGTATCAGTTGAAAGGTTAAAATAAAAGTCAAAACATAGATGAAGCTGCCAGCGTGAAAGACATTCAACCACAGCCTTCGTTGAGCAACAATCAAGAGACAAATCAACAACAAAATATTAACAATTGAAGACAACAAACAGTAATTTCAATAAAATCAGGGACAACTAGCATTAGTTAGAAAGCTGTCACTATCTTATTGCATGAAGATATTTCTTTTCCATGAATAATTCCTAAGTTTGTTTTAGGATATTTTGTAAAGAGTTTTTGTATAAATACTTCTCATTTAGAAGTATTGAGTGTGGATGAATTGATGAACATTTCTATAGTTGTACTATTTCGAACCTAAGGGTGATTGTACCAATTTCAAGTTAGCAGACTGGATTAAAGCAATAAAGTATCATATTACAGGATTCATGTGTTGGGCCACTTTAGTGAAGTATTTTCACTTGTTCTTTGTCAATTTTTTATGTGTTTCACATGTTCATATGTTTGCTTAAATCTAAATGATAAATCAGGAATGCTATTTCAGAATATGTTAAAAGCACTATGTTTTGAACTGTTTATCATTTATATGTTTTTTCTTCTGATATCCAGATAAAGGAATTCTTAATTGCTCCCTTATTTTGATTGACCTTTGTATTTTCACTCATTATCTGGATTTGAGAACCCTTAATTGCTCTCTTACCTCGATTGAAACCATTTTCACCATCAGCCTTGAAGATCTGAAGTAACTTAGGTATCTTGCACTGTAAACATTTCCCTTTAGACCTTGATCCTGATCTGATTGCTTGAAACATTGACTCCATTAGCCCAATGGAATACATACCTACATCTATCCATCTGAGTAAGTAATTTCACCACCAAACCAAATCCAAATCAAAACCCCAAGTAATCCTAAATAACTAGCCTAAAATCAAATGCAATCAACAAAGTTAAATCATATATAGAGAGCCCTCTCTAAGCATGGTTACCTCTTATATTCTTTAAAACACAAAAATAATAATAACTCTTGAGAATTATTGGAGTGATAACAAGTTGTAGGAAACTTGCTGCTACTTTCATATACCAATCAGAAAAAGAAGTACAAAATGTAATCCCCAAGAGGTCCAGAACTCAGAACCCTCTTTTTGTCTTTCTCTCTTGCTTAAATACAAACAAAAGCAGTTGTAACTGCTCAAGCTTTTTGGAACTCCTAAACTGCCTAAACTATTAAACTAATTATTACATTGAAATCGAGGACAACATTGTAGCTTCAATCCTAACAAGGAAAAAAAAATACACTTGGAATAATCCTTTCGCTGAGTCTGATTTGTTGCTGATGTGTCCCTCCGAAGTGCTGAGGTGTCCTTTCTCATTATGATGCGATAGCTGCATAGTTCTGCAACAACGCCCCTGTGCACAACTTGCCCCAGATGTCGTACTTCCAACAGTGCCACTATATTCTCTTCTGCCTGACTCTGTCTATGCCTCTGTGCGTTCCGGCTGTGATGTCCCAATAGTCTCTATAAATGCATCTCCACTCGAATCTGCCCAGGCCTTTGCGTTTCGAATGCTATCATCATGTCACTTGCTACTCGGCTCTGCCTCTTCTGCTCGCGCCTACTTCGTTATGTCTTTTCTTCTCCTTTTCCCTGCGTCAGACCACATACCCGAGCCTCTCTACCCGTGTTCAGACTTTCTTTCATTACCAAGGCATTTCACTGGCTTTACGTTATAATCCTCTTTTCTCCCTCTGATGCAATTTAACACAAAAACTGCCTTACCTATGGATTTGAAAACTTTTGGCATTCACCTTTAAAACCATATCGCATCCAAATATTGGAGTTTTATTAAACATACATACAGAAGCAACCAACAACGATCGCTTTAAAATAGATCACACTCAAACCACTTACATACACGCGAGACTGTGGTTGTAGGGTCCCACAACATGGTGACTAATCTGAAGAAATCGCAGTTCGCAATTTATTTGATATCGCATGTTGGCAATTATAACAAAATAACTTAAGTGGTAAACAATGAAATCACCGATGCGAAGTTGCAATGGCGATGTCGCATCGCAACATCGCAACTTTTACAACTTATCGCAAATCGCCACCCGCAAGTTTAAGGCTATACCAATAAGAGTTGAACCATAATTTATGCGATATGCACTGGTGCGCTATGCCGACACATGGCCCCTCTCTTCATCGCATCGCAATCCAAATAACATACTGCACGATTCCTTAGTGCTAAACACTAAAATCTGTGATTTGCGAAATTGCTCTAATTGCGATTTAATCTCCGCTGTTGATCTATGTCCAGATCCAACGGTCCTCGCTGTATCTTTACTTCGGTTTGCCAACTTTGCTTCTTTGGTTGTGCACGTTCGTTTCTTCCTTGTTGTATGTGGAACACTTGACTCGTTCATGATTTTTCCCACATTCACAACTTGACCCGCTTACCGTTCACGACTCTGTCCAGCACGTTCACGATTCTGCCTTAACTTCCTTTGTTGCCTTTGCTGATGGTTTGATGCTGCTGCTGCTTCCCTGACTTTGGTTCCAGTGCACATGTGATAATGAATCCTAGTTGCGCTTGTGGTTATCCTTTTGAGCATATTGCAGGTCAAGGTTACTTGGAAGCGGGAGCGGGAGTGCCATTTTTAGAAGCTCCCGGTCCGGAGCGTTTCGGGGAGCGTTTATATATATATATATATATATATATATATATTTTTTTTTTTTTTTTTTAAATTTTATATTTTGATCCATATATGTCAACAAAAACATGTAGAATGATGAATTAGACATAAAAAACATAAAAACATAGATTGAATCATATAACATCAATCATCTAGAAGTTATAATCTTCATCAACCACGCCCACAAGTTGGAAGCATACAACATATTGACTCGAGTCTCGCGAATCATCAATCTGAAGGTTTCAAGCTTTCAAAATTCAATATCTAACATTTATCATCATTGATATATAACATTTATCATCATTGATTTCAAATTTCAATATCTAACATTTATCATCATTGATTTCAAAATTCAATATACATTTATCATCATTGATTCATTGATTTCAAATTTCAATATATAACATTTATCATCATTGATATATATCATTTATCATCATTGATTCATTGATTTCAAAATTCAATATATAACATTTATCATCGTTGATTCATTGATCACCATATAACTTTCATGAAGCATTATATTCATAATTCACAATGACTTGTAAACTTATAAATGCCAACTTCAAAGTTTCACCTTTCAAATTCAAACTTCAAACTTAAATTGTCATTAAATATATGAAAGAGTCAAGTTTCAACGGTTCAACTGTCAACAGTTATAAAAGATAAAAACTACTAGAAAATAGAAAAGACTAATAAACAACAAATCTATTTTATCTATTGGCTGGCCCCTTGCCACGCCCACGAGAAATGTCTAATTTGTGCGAGCCACGAGGAAATCGTGGTCTTCTAGTACTCTCAGGAGTACCACGACCATGACTAGAAGGTGGAGGCTGAATCTGCAAAGGAACAATAGTTTGATATCGAGAACTGGCACTGGCACCGGCACCCGCACTGCTACCAGTAGATGGTGGGACTGGCCCTGTGTGTGGCGGTGCTGTTGATGCTTCATCATCATCCCTAAAAAGTTCTGCTTCCAATTCTTCCATATGTATCGTGTCGTCCTCCAAATTATCATCCTCTAGGTTGTTGTCCCAGACTCTGTATGATTGATCCTCATTTGCCCGATCACAGTGATGGCTCAACAACCTCAAGTTGTAATGCACATAAACCAAGCTTTCAACTCAGTTTTCATTCAGCCTGTTTCTTCTCACATTATGTATGAAGATGTAGGTGCTCCAACACCTCTCTGCAGAAGAAGTGTTCACAACCTGTGAGAGAACTTTTTTTGCCAACTTTGGCAAAAGTCCCATGCTGCCATATGCTTCCCACCATGTGAGAGCATCAAATCTGTCTCTGTCTTCCATTGCATGGAAAGAACCAAAGTTAGCAGTGCAACTAAAGTATTTGCCTAATTCAAGGCGTAATCTAGCACACTCCTCCCTGTCGGGTACCAACTTGTCTAATGCCTTAATGTACCCCTCTTGTACCTCTAGATCTGTGTGAAGTTGGATCCTAACCCCACCTCCAAGTGCAGGTTGGCCCAACCAAGATGGAGAGTAATATTTTGGCGTAAGGATATATGCCAAGGCATGTAGTGGAACATTGAGTTTATTCCACCGTGCACACACACAATCATGAATCATAGCATACAAGTTGGGATCATTATCCTTAACAACATCTTTTATTTGGCCCAACATGCTATCCATCTGCTCATAAACCTCCCCAATCACTGGTTTATCTGTATCTGCAAACCAAATCATGTGATAAATGGGCTTGGTGAAATTCAAAATTTCCCTCACACGTGCCCAAAACAAAGGGTCAAGGGCGGTCTCTTCCACATGTTCAAAACCTTGCCTATCAACTATTGTCGTTGCCCTATCCTTTAATACCTACTAGTGTGGGCTTGATACCATTGTAGCCAATGACTCTCTTACCTTCAAAAGGTGCCTGAAGTTGAGGTAATGGCTAGCAAATCTAGTCTTTGCTATCTTCAACAACTCCAATTTGGAGTGAGTACGGAAAAGCCCATGGGTATTGCTATGATTTGTAATAAATTTTATCATTTTTTTACCTCTCTTGTACAAATCACCAAGCCATTTGAATTGAGGTTGTTTGTTTTTAAAGATATCATGCATCCAAAGGTTCATTGTGTGAACCAAACACCCAGACCAAAATATGTTGGGGTATTTATCCTCAATAATTGCTCCTACTGCCTTACAGTTAGCAACATTATCAGTGATGACTTGTATGACATTGTATGGCCCAGTATTTTCAATTATTGCAAGTAATGGTTCTGCAATGTTAATGTCGGTCTTGAATTTGTCTGAATAATCATATGCTGACAGGAAAATTGCACCACTAACCGACACAGCCAAAACACTTATCAATGGCTTTCCTTTTACATTGGTCCATCCATCAGAGACAATGGACACCCCATGCTCATTCCACGAATTTGTCATTCTAGCCAAAGAATAGTTTATTTTAGCTTTTTCATGATCAAGACCCACGGTTTTGGCCTTGTCATACCCAGGGCTCCTGTATCCTTTGGGGGCATCATTAATGGCAGAAACCATTTCATGCCAATAAGGTGAGTGAAGAACATTGAATGGCACCCCACATGCATATAGAAACCGGTAAACTTTTGAATCCACATCATTCCTACACCCTTCGTCCACGAAATCGGGTATGGTTCTACACCTTAATCTAGATGTGCCACTGCCTCCATAACCACTGGCATGGGTCGAAGTTGGACTTGTTTGTCCATGACGTGATGGGCCTGAATAAGAATCAATGAAACCCCTAGATCTTTTAGATCTCTGTAGGGCAGCCTCCTCTTCCTTTCTATATTTCTCTCTCTGTGTTGCTGGCACACTAGTACAAATTTTGATTCCTATATTTTTTTCTCCATCCCCTGGAATTTTCCCACAAAGGTGCCTTCTCGCATGGGTGTATGAACCATGGTATTGTTTATTGCAATGGGGGCAAATAAATTTAGTGGTTCCACCACCTTTCCCTCCTTCCTGTTTCTGAACATATTTCCACAAAGGTGTTTGATTTTGGTCTTGTCTAGTTGGGGAATCTGTGTCCTCATCTTCTCCAATCCCCACCTCCTCCTCAACATAATCCTCCTCCTCTTCAGGATTTTCTTCAAATCCACCATAACCCTCCTCTTCATCCTCCTTTTCTCTGATTTGCCTCTTTCTTCTACTACTCTCCAACACCATTATTACAAAGAAAGGAACCAACATGAGGAAAATCCCTAGCCATATAGCCATGATGTTTCAAGTTTCTAGCCTGCAAAACAAATGGAGAAATGCCAGATGGGAATAGGAAATGCAACATAGGAAAAAAAACAATTCAATTTTTAAGTTTTAAACACAATAAAATGCAACATTCAAGAAAAAAATCAAGTTTTCATTTTTAAACAACTTATAAATTCATCCTAGAAAATACAAAATTAGATTAGAAGACCTACCTCTTTCTTGCAATCCTCCCGTTGCCTTGCAGCTTGCTCCTTGCTCTTTCCTTGTCACTTTTGCAGCTCCGCTCTCAAGCTCTCCTTCTTGCTCCTCTTGCTCCTCTCATTCTCTCACTCACTCAACTACAAACAATAAACAAAATGAGCCCCCCCCCCCCCCCTCTTAAAAACAAAAAGATTTTTTCAACAAAAATTTTTTCTCGCCGGCGGGAAACGTTTTTTTTGCCGGGGAGCGTTCGCTCCTTCCGGCGTTTAAAAAACGCTCCCAAAGCGTTTTTTAAATGCCGAAAGCGCTCAGGGAGCGTTCGCTCCCGAGTGCTTCTGGAAATGCTCCCGAAGAGGTAGGGAGCATTTTTACAGGGTCGGAAACACACTCCCGAGAACGCGTTTTCGGGAGCGCGTTTCCGAGCGCTTCCAAAACGCTCCAGAACGGAGTGCGTTTCGGGAGCGGGAATGGGGGGGGGGTGAAGCTTCCCTGCAACCCTGTTGTAGGTCTTCTTGACATTCTAACAACTGTTCCTCAACAACCTTGAATTTCTCAGAACCTCTCTTGATTTTTAGCTGAGTCAAATTAGGCTACAACATCTGGCTCCAATTGGAGACAACACTTTGGTAATAAAGTGCTGAGAACTTGTAGATTAGTAGCCTTTATGGGGCATGGAGTCAAAGAGCACTTGTAGATCAGTAGCCTTTATTGGGCATAGAGTCAAGGAGCACTTGTAGATCAGTAGCCTTTATTGGGCATGGAGTCAATCTCAAATGGGAGTTGATCCGGTATGAAATCCCCTCGAAATTTGCTACACTTTGGACTTCTTCCTTTATTCTTAAATTGAAAATACTGAACTAGAAATACTACAACTAAAAATGCTCAACTTCTGAGCTTATTTATGCGCTACTCCTATCTATATACATGGCTGAATTTAATTAGGTGAAGTCATCTTTCCAATGGCACCAACCTAACATCTGTGTGTTAGACTTAATGCCCCCATACTATGGAAATTTGAAAATCAAAACAGGGATGTACAATGAAAATTTTCCAGATACGGAGCTTTGCACATACCCTTGCATAAATGCTTGTTGCTGACAAAAGAAAGTTGTCATATAGTCAGCCACTGGAGCATAGAACTGATGAGACAAACGTTCGGCTGCTTCCCTTTCTTGAACATCTTGTTGATGTAGACTTCTTTGTACAGGGCAACTTCCTTCACTGTTTGACTCCTCAATTTGAGGTTGTATGTGAGAAGATTGATTGTTGTTTTTTGCTAATAACCATTTAGGCCGGAAAGATAAATCTAAGGTTTGTTCCTCATAATGATGGTGTTCTTCATATAATGCCAATTATTGACAAAAATCTTCTCCCTCCTGCAAACACACTTGAGAAGCTCCGCTAGTTTCTCCTCTATTCACAAAATCATTAAAATTATGAAAATTGTAGTGATCTTCCAGGCTTTCAGCATGTAGTTCAGTTGTTCCACCGAATTTCTGACCAGAATCCTCAGAATGCTTGAATTCTTGTGTTTCAGCAATACAAGAATCCCTTGAGCCCTTTTGAAAACCTTGTTCATCTTTGAATTTGCATTCTCTTGTAAAGCAATTCCAATGTTTTCTTGACAAGCCCTCTTGTTTTCAACAAAACTTGTTCTTTCAACATGACAGGATAAATTTCTACAAGCCCACACATTATCTTCGATTTCCTGTGCATAAAGTAACATCAGCTCTAGAGTGCAAGGCTTTCTCTCCTTGAGATAAAAAGCCAATACAACAGAAAGAGCCCTCAAATAGTAAACCATAGCTGCACCTTCAGGAGGCCGATTCTCTTTTGGCATGCTGAAATAAAATTTTTGAAACCTCCTATTAAACTCAGCGATTGATTCATTGCTCTGCCTCTGAATAAAATATAATTCCAAAAGGTGTTTTTCATATGACTTACACTTGCCCCAATATCTAAGAAATATATCTTGAAAACCTTGCCAGGAACTAATTGAACTTGCTTCCAAACACTGTAACCATTGCTGAGCACCCTGCTTTAATGAATGACAAAACATCCTTAAAGCCATGTCTTTATAAATAATTTGAAATTTGTCCAGAAACTACTCAAATGCCAAGATATGTTGTTCAACTGAAATAAGAAGTGGTTTGAGTGAAATCCGTTTTAAAGCGACCATTGTTGATTGCTTCTGATTTTTTTTTTTACTACAAATTCTGCCACATTTTTACTGTCAAAATAATTTTTACAGTTCTCTACACATTCAAGCTTACTATGCAAAATATTTTTTACAGCTCTCAACTCTCAGCTCACAGCCCCATCCCCCTCACAGCATCCACTTGGCCCTCTCTAAAACTCTCAGCTCACACTCCCATCCCCCTCACAACATCCACTCGTCCCTCGTTACAACTCTCAGCTCACACTCCCATCCCCCTCACTCGTTCACAACCACTTGGCCTTCCCCACCCGCTCTTCTCCCTTTCCCGCCCCCTCATCGCTACCCTCATCCCTGCTCTCACTACCCCCCTCTCCCACAGCCTCGCTTTCCCACTCACCCACCCGCCCCCTTACCTCTCCTCCCTTTTTTGCCCCCTTGCTCCTCCCCGCCCCCTTCCATACTCTCCCACACCCCTCTCCCCGCCCCCTCACCGCTTCCCTCATCCCCGCTCTCACTACCCCCCCTCTCCCACAGCCTCGCTATCCCACTCACCCACCCGCTCACCGCACTAACCATTCCTGCCCTCCCCACCCGCTCACGACCCTCGCCCCCTCACCCCTCACAGCCACTCTCCCCATCCCCCTCACTCGACCCTCCCTCCCCTCTCACGCAGCCCTCTCTCCCCTCCCACGCAGATTCTCTGTGTTCCCTTTTTTATCCTCGACCTCTTATTTTTTAATTTTTTTTTACAGTTTACCTTCCCCAGAAAATACCTTCCCTAGTAACCACCTTCCCCAGAAAATACCTTCCCCAGTAATCACCTTTCCCAGAAATCACCTCCCTCAGATAATACCTCTGTTTTTTTCCCCAAATTTTTACAACAATTTTTTTTTTAATTGCAGAATTTAAACCAGAATTGAGTTTTTTTTACCTTGACAGCAAAGCATTTTTTTTCCTTCAAAAGAATGCATTCTCTCATATCTATTGTAGGAGTTGTTCTCTCCAGCAAGGAGAACTATCTTGAATGGTCTCGGAAAATCAAGCACACTCTCACTTTTAATGAGCTATGGAGAGGAATTTGTGAAGGAGAAGAAGACCTTCCACCAGCAAAGCCCACTTCAGACAAGGAGATCACCATTTGGGAAAACAAGAACTGCAAGGCCTATGCCTTGATTGCAGCTTCTGTAAATGAAGAGGTGAGTTGCCATATTACACCATTTTCAAATGCCTATCAAGCCTTGATTGCAGCTTCTGTAAATGAAGAGGTGAGTTGCCATATTACACCATTTTCAAATGCCTATCAAGCCTTGAGCAAGCTAAAAGAACTCTATGACTCACATTCAGAACTTGAAATTGTTCACTTAATGATTAAGCTGTTTAGTCTGGAATTGAAAAATGATGATCTTGCTTTAGCCTCAGAAGTAAGATCTATCATGCATGACATTAAGAGTACTGGTGTAGATGTTGACATATCTCTCATAGCATATGTTAAGGCTTTGTATCCCACTTACTCACATTATCTCGAGTCATTGCAAGGAAGTGGAAACCTCGTGAAAATCACTTTTGAGTCCCTTGAGAAAAAGTTTGCAGAAAGAGAGAAAGCTTTTGGAAAGATGACAACCCCTCTGTCTTCTGAAGAGGCTGTATGATTTGCACATAGAGAGAAGAGTCATGCTCAAGATTCTTCCAGAGGAAGAGGTGGCCGAAGAGGAAGAGGAAGAAGAAATTTCAGAGGATGGGGGGGCAGACAAAATCAAACTGAAAAATCTGATCTTCATTGCATACGCTGCAATAAAGACTGACATGATGCATCTATGTAATATTCCCAATTAGCTTTGCTAATTGGAATATTTCATTTTTGTTTAATTTTGCCGCTTTAGTTAGAAATAATAAATAAAGTGAGAAATAAGAGGGGTCACCTCACTTTAGTCACCTCACTTTATAAATAAAGTGTTTTTCCTAGTTGATTGACGTTATAACTTAGAGAGGGGGCCTTGGGGGTCCACATGAGTATGATGGGGAGGCATCAGGCTGACCCAAGGTTAACTGCGTAGGCCAAGGAGAGTGAAGGACGCAGTTAAGGTTTTGGAGGGAGTTTAGCACTATAAAAGGTGGGGTTCTCACCTCATTTGGGCATGCATGATTTGATATTGATATTGAGAGCTAGACTTCTGTCTGCTTCAGCACGCCAGTTGTTTAGTCGGTCTGCAGCACTGTTTAGTGCAACCGAGTGTCTCCGTTCGGAGATCTCACCCTTAGCCTCGGGGGACTTCGAGTACCTGCCCTGGTAAGGTTATTTTCTGGTATCACCCTTAGCTTCGGGGGACTTCGAGTGCCTGCCCTAGTAAGGTTATTTTCTGAGTAACATCCTTCAGTTTCAGTGGTAATTAGCAGCAGTTTTCTGGTGGAGATTTGGAGAGAAGGAAGCCCTTCTTGAGACTGCCTTGAACATACTCAACTGTCGCCCGATCGGAGAGGGGGAAGGACGTGGTCCCGGCCAAGAGGACTCGGTCTGGCGAATAGTGAGGGCCTTGGTCCAGGTGACAGCGAGAGACGCGGTCTGGAGAGAGATAGCGGCAGATCCGGCCCAGCGGAGGGCCCAGCAGTCTAGAGATGGCAGCGCAGATCTGGGTAGGGAAGACTCAGGATCTAGCAGAGATCTAGCCCATGAGAGACGCGGTCTGGAGAGATAGGGCATGGTCTGGAGAGGTAGGACTCGGATCCAGATACAGGCAGCTAGAGGCACGAATCGATCGGGGAGATGATCTGATGAGCAGGGTCTTTGTGTGAGGGTTTGGCAGCGTTTTTCAGTGTTTCCAGCCCTGAGGAGTTGGTCATCTCATCTGGAGGACTTGTGGCCAGCGTTTCATCTGTCTTCTGCGCTGTCACTAGCAGAGACAGCGTTTTCACTTGTGAGGGCTTGACTGGTGGTGGAGCATCAGTTTCACATGTTCTGGGGCTTGTCTGGAGGATTGAGATCAGCCATCTTTCTAGTTTCCGGCTCATAGTTCCAGTGCATTCCAGCAGCAGTTCTTCATAGCAGTTCTTCAGCCAGCTAGGACGCTGTCCTTATTTGCAGCCATTATTTGTTCTGAGAGGGTCTCCACTTGCCTAGGGCAAGGATAGGTGCACTCATTCTGATTATCTTGTACTCTTATCTATGTGTTCTGAGATTAATAAAATGGCTTAGTATTCTGGCATTCTATGTGTACTTGTTCCATTATCTGGTTCCAGCATTTTGTTTTATATATCTGTCTGGCATATTTCTGTGTATTACTGGTTATCTCCCTTTGGGGATATTACAGTGGTATCAGAGCATAGATCTGGCTCAGCCTGTGGTGCTAGCAGTCTATGACGCCCGGGGATAATCCCTACATCTATCGGAAGGAACGCAGAGAAGCTGAGAGTAGGTGGAAGTTTCCTTTCGGGGGTAGTGATTCTGATCAGGAGCCACCTGAGACAGATTCAGAGGCTAAGCAGCCTGAGAAGGGCTCAGAGCAGCGTAACCCAATGGCAGATGATGATGTGAGGTTTAAAGAGGCGGTCATCCGTCACATGCAGGAAACGTCACAGAGGATGCAGGAGACGTCACAGAGGCTCTTGGCCATGGAGATCAGTCAGAGAGAACTCCCTAGAGTTCTTCAGATCGGTGAGGGATCGGGTGTGTCTCGCCACGTACCAGTACACGATGCTATCCCCATTGTGACAGCTCAGCGATCCACTATGCCCACATTCTTGCCAGAAGACACAGGGATAGGAGTGCGGGGAGGTGCACAGAGGGATAATCCAGCACCCACACGTCCTACCATGCCTACCTTCCTGGTAGAGGACGAGGGGTCGACAGCACCGAGAGAGTTGAGTCCAGCTCGATGGGCAGCCGCTTTTGCAGAATGGCGGGCCTTAGGACAGGAGTTCATGGATACTCTCCCCTTTGAGCGCTATCTCCAGTTCCATTACGGCATCAAACCCCATGATCAGCACCAGCACAGGGGGCAGGGATACCACCGTGATGACCACCGTGCGGCCAGTAGATTCCATTTGCCTATGTTTGATGGTTCATCAAAGACTACGGCAAAGTCTTGGGTGGAGAAGCTGGACATCTATTTCCAGCTTAATCAGATGTCGGAGACGGAGGCCATTAAGATGGCTACATTGCATTTAGAGGGTGAGGCTCAGGATTGGTGGTTTCATGGGATGGCGACACTCGGGCATTCCACGGTGACGACATATGCCGAGTTTACCAGGAGGGTGGTAGAGCGTTTTGACAGGAGGGATCCGAAGCAGCATTTTGTTGAGCTGACCAAGCTCAAACAGACTGGGAGTGCAGAAGCATACATCTCGGATTTCTTGAGGGTTTCAGTGATGGTACCTGACTTATCGACAGCTCGGATGGTCTATATGTTCGTGGAGGGGCTGTCAGAGCCACTTCGTGGCCTAGTCCGGTCAAACAAACCGGCTACCCTACAGGATGCTATTAGTAGGGCTCGTGACCTACAGGATGTTTTGCCCAGGACCCGACCGCCTTATCCACAGAGACAGGCTTTCCAGCCTAAGGGTAAGGACACGAGGGTTCCGCCTCCCAAGGCAAATCCTGGACGAGGACAGTTTGATGATGAGGCCAGGAGAGAGCTGAGGCGGAAGCGATTATGCTTCACTTGCCAGGAGCCGTGGGCACCGGGACACAAATGTACGGCAGGAAAGGCACATTTCATAGAGGTCTTCTCCGAGAGTGGCGGAGAAGAGGAGGAGGAGGATGATGAGGAGACAGGTGAATGTTACGCAGCACAGAGTACCTTGCCACCTCCACCACCGGAGACAGGTGGGGCATCCTTTGCACCTACTGGGGGAGCTCTGGCAGCCTTGAGAGGAGTCCCCAAGTACTTGACCTTGCGCGTGCGGGGAACAGTGCGCGGACAGCGGGTTTCGGTCTTAGTCGACAATGGGGCTACCCACAACTTCATTGATGCCCAGATGGTTGCACGGAGAGGCATACCGACGGAGGGCTTTGATGGGTTTTCCGTTTTGGTACCAGGAGATCAGACCATGGCTTGTGCTCGATATGTACCAGAGTTATCAGTGACGATGGGCACCTATACACTGACCGATCACTTCTTTGTGGTGGACATTCCGGACACCAATGTGATATTGGGAGTTCAGTGGCTTATTACTCTGGGGAAGGTCACGACGGATTGGAAGGCCCTAGAGATGGAGTGGGATGATCCCAAGACGGGGAAGCATGAGAAGATACGAGGGCAGAACACATATCCACCCCAGACAGTATCGGCACACAGCATGGAGGCGACTTTCCGCAAGGGAGATATAGAGTGGGCGGTAGAGTTGCGGGCTTGAGCGGTGGGCTAAAGCGGACCAGTGCACCACGATCTCTGATCCTATTCTAAGTAGATATCTGGTAACTTTTGGGGACATTCCCTTGGGACTGACCACGAGATCGGGGTTTGAGCACGATCGAGCAGCGAAGATCAGAGTGCCAGCCAGTGCCCACATAGTATAGGCATCCTAAGGCCTATCGGGATGAGATTGAGAGGGCCATCCATAAGCTCTCAGCTCTTGGACACATCCGCCCCAACACTAGCCCTTTTGCTTCTTGATGGTCTTTGGTGAAAGAAGAAGGGCCTATGCCGCGTAGAAGTGACCTCGGAAACTCTGAACAAGAAGACCCTGAAGAACAGGTACCCCATCCCCAGGATCGACGAGCTGATGGATGAGTTGAGAGGAGCACGGTTCTTCTCAAAGATTGACTTGAGATCCGGGTACCATCGGATACGCGTGAGGGAACAGGACATTCCCAAGACCGCTTTCAGGTGTCATTATGGGCACTTTGAGTTTCTGGTCATGCCATTTGGGCTGACCAATGCACCTGCTACTTTCCAGTCTTGTATGAATCACATTTTCAGGGATCATTTGAGAAAGTTTGTGCTGGTTTTCTTTGATGACATCCTTATATACAGCAGGACTTGGGAGGAGCACCTCCAGCATATTGAGACAGTCTTGCACATTTTGGAGGAGCAGCAGTTCTATGCCAAGCTCTCCAAGTGTGAGTTTGGGTTGACGGAGATGCTGTATCTGGGACACATTATAGGAGTGGACGGGGTGAGAGTCCACGAGGAGAAGATCAGGGCTATCAGGGACTGGCCAGAGCCACGGAATGTAACAGAACTTCGAGGGTTTATTAGTATCTGCACCTACTACAGGAAGTTCGTCAAGGGCTTCTCTCAGCTTGCTGCACCCCTCACGGAGCTGACGAGGAAGGGGGCATTCAGTTGGTCGGATACAGCACAGCGAGCTTTTGACAAGCTCAAGGAGGTGATGAGCAGTTGTCCCGTATTAGCATTGCCAGATTTTACGCAGCCCTTTGTCCTAGAGTGCGATGCATCGGGAGAGGGGATTGGTGCAGTTTTGATGCAGGAGGGTCATCCGATTGCTTTCGAGAGCCGGAAGCTCCTTCCGCACGAGAGGCTGTATCCCATATACGACAAAGAGATGCTGGCCATCATGCATGCATTGGCCAAATTCCGGCAGTACCTGGTAGGTGGCAGATTTAGGGTAAGGACAGATCATAACAGCCTGAGGTACTTTCTGGAGCAGAAGCAGTTGCAGGAGAGACAGCAGAAATGGATCAGCAAGATCCAGGCTTACGACTTCGACATAGAGTATGTCAAAGGAAAGAATAATGTGGTAGCTGATGCCCTTTCTCGTAGACCGGCCACGTTATCACTCATGAGCTTGGACGCTGACTGGAAGGCTCGACTACTGGTTGAGTACTCCAAAGATAGATTTACATGCGAGGTTCTGGATGGGCAGGTAGCGGATAGCAGATACAGGGTGGCCGATGAGGTCATCTATTACAGGGACAGGATCTTCTTGACTGAGGGATCTCAGCTCAAGAAGAAGATACTCCAGGCTTCACATGATTCACCATTGGCGGGCCATCAGGGGTTCACCAAGATGTACAGGGCCATCCGAAAGAGATTTGCATGGAAGGGCCTCAAGGAGGACGTACTCCAGCATGTCAGGGAGTGCGAGGTTTCTTAGTGGTAAGGGGAGATGAGTCACCTGCCGAAGTGGCCTGCGACCTCTTCCCATTCGAGGGGGAAGTGGAGAGCATTTACGATGGACTTCATCACAGGGTTGCCCACAGTGCAGGGTAAGGATTGCATCTTCGTGGTGGTTGACAGGCTGACAAAGTATGCTCACTTTTTCGCCATTTCAGCACATCACACAGCGGCACAGGTGGCAGAGTTGTTTTTCAGGGAGGTTTTCAGATTGCATGGTCTACCCAAGACCATTGTCAGCGACAGGGACAGCCGTTTTATGGGCAGATTCTGGCAGGAGCTCTTCCGACTAGTGGGGACAGAGTTGACACCGAGCACTAGTTATCATCCCCAGATGGACGGGCAGATGGAGATAGTTAACAAGTGGCTGGAAGGCTACTTGCGTAACTACGTCAGTGGGCAGCAGAGAGCATGGCTGAAATGGCTACATTTGGGCGAGTACTACTACAACACAACGCACCATATGTCCATCGGTATGACACCTTTCTATGCTTTATATGGCTATAATTCCTTATCTTTTGTGGACATGATGTTCGGTGTTAGCAGGGCTCCGCGAGCCAAGTTATGGATCCAAGAGAGCCAAGACATCCTCCGAGCTCTCAAGGACAACATAGCCACAGCACAGAATCAGCAGAAGTTGTATGCTGATAAGGGTCGGGTGGAGAGACACTTTGAGGTCGGGGACCTGGTCTACCTGCGGCTATAGCCATACCGACAGTCTTCGCTCAAGCAGAAGGGGGCGGAGAAGCTAAAGCCTCGTTTTTATGGACCATACAGGGTGATACGCAGGATCGGGCAGGTTGCGTATGAGTTGGAGCTGCCCCAAGGCAGCCGGATTCATAACATCTTTCATGTATCATGCCTGAAAAAGGCACTGGGCCAGCATGTGACAGCCACCGAGGAGCTACCGCCTACAGATGATGAGGGGCATCTGGTGTTACAGCCGGAGGCTATTATCGACACTAGGGAGAGGCAACTGCGGAGCAGGGAGATCAGAGAATTCTTGGTGAGATGGAAGAATTTGCCGGATGAGGATGCCACTTGGGAGAATGAGAGGATCTTACAGCATCCATCACTTCAGTTGCTTGAGGACAAGCAACGTTTTGCCGGGGGAGACTGTAATATTCCCAATTAGCCTTGCTAATTGGAATATTTCATTTTTGTTTAATTTTACCGCTTTAGCTAGAAATAATAAATAAAGTGAGAAATAAGAGGGGTCACCTCACTTTAGTCACCTCACTTTATAAAATAAAGTGTTTTCCTAGTTGATTAACGTTATAACTTCGAGAGGGGGCCTTGGGGGTCACATGAGTATGAAGGGGAGGCATCAGGCTGACCCAAGGTTAACTGCGCAGGCCAAGGAGAGTGAAGGACGCAGTCAAGGTTTTGGAGGGAGTTTAGCACTATAAAAGGTGGGGTTCTCACCTCATTTGGACATGCATGATTTGATATTGATATTGAGAGCTAGACTTACATGCACTTCGGCCACCTTGGGATTGTTTAAAGGTAGAGTGCTGTGACAGCACATTTTAGTACAGCAAGGTGTCTCCGTTAAGATCTCACCCTTGTACATAAGGGACTTAAGTGCACATGCAGCCAGGTTATTCTGAGCATCATCCTTAGGTTCCCGAGGTAGTGCTTGTGATTTTCTGGTAAATTTGGAGAGGAGAAACCCCTTCTTGAGGCGCATGAGATCCCGAGGAGATGAGGCCAGTCGAGAGGGGAAGGGCAGATCCAATGAGGAGGACTCGGTCCCGAATAGTGGAGGCCAGCAGATCGGTGACAAAAGGCGAAGGGCCGCGGTCTGAGAGATAGCGGCAGTCGGCCCAGAGGGGCGCGGTCTGGAGAATGCCCGGCAGATCTGGATAGGGAGGACTCAGATCTAGCAGATCTAGCCTTGAGGGACGCAGATCTGGAGAGATAGGACGCAGATCTGGAGAGGGAGGACTCAGATCCAGCAGATCTGGGCAGCTAGGACGCAGATCCAGTCAGGGAGGACGCAGATCTGATGAGCAGGGTCTTTGTGTGAGGGTTTGGCAGCGTTTTTCAGTGTTTCCAGCCCTGAGGAGTGATCATCTCATCTGGAGGAATTGTGGCCAGCATTTCATCTGTCTTCTGCGCTGTCACTAGCAGAGACAACGTTTTCACTTGTGAGGGCTGACTGGTGGTGGAGCATCACTTTCACATGTTCTGGGGCTTGTCTGGAGGATTGAGATCAGCCATCTGTCTAGTTTCCAGCTCATAGTTCCCGGAAGTTTCCAGCGACGATTCTTCTGTTTGATTCTTGACTTGACTAGAGCCTTTGTCCTTATTCACAAGCCATTATTTGTTACGAGAGGGTCTCCCACTTGCCTAGGGGTTAGATGAGTGCCTCATTACAATAAATTCTTGTACTCCTATCTCTATGTGTTACGAGATTAATAAATGACTTAGTAGGCATTCTATGTGTACTTGTTCATTACGGATTTCCCGGCATTTTGTTTCATATGTCATGCAGCATATTTATTATATTCTTAGTTATTTCCCTTTGGGGATATTACAGTGGTATCAGAGCATAGATCTGGCTCAGCCTGTGGTGCTAGCAGTCTATGACGCCCGGGGATAACCCCTACATCTATCGGAAGAGTCTTTTCGGGGGAAGTGACTCTGATCAGGAGCCACCTGAGACAGATTCTGAGGCGGAGCAGCCTGAGAAGGGCCCAGGACAGCGTAATCCAATGGCAGATGATGATGTGAGGTTTAAAGAGGCGGTCCTCTGTCACATGCGAGAAACGTCACGGAGGATGCAGGAGACGTCACAGTGGCTCTTGGCCATGGAGATCAGTCAGAGAGAACTCCCTAGAGTTCTTCAGGTCGGTGAGGGATCGGGTATGTCTCGCCACGTACCCGTGCACGATGCTATTCCCATTGTGACGACTCAGGCACCCGCGCGATCCACTATGCCCACATTCTTGCCCGAGGACACAGGGACAGGAGTACGGGGAGGTGCACAGAGGGATAATCCAGCACCCACGCGACCTACCATGCCTACCTTCCTGGTAGAGGACGAGGGGTCGACAGCACCGAGAGAGTTGAGTCCAGCTCGGTGGGTGGCCGCTTTTGCAGAGTATCAGGCTTTCGGACAGGCATTCATGGATTCTCTCACCTTCGAGCGCTATCTCCATATTCAGTATGGCATTAAACCCCGTGATCAGCACAGGGGGCACGGACACCACCGTGATGACCACCGCGCGGCTAGTAGATTCCATTTGCCTACGTTTGATGGTTCATCAAACAATTCGGCAAAGTCCTGGGTGGAGAAGCTGGACATCTATTTCCAGCTTAACCAGATGTCGGAGACGGAGGCCATTAAGGTGGCTACATTGCATTTAGAGGGTGAGGCTCAGGACTGGTGGTTTCATGGGATGGCGAAACTCGAGCATTCCACAGTGATGACATATGCCGAGTTTACCAGGAGGGTGGTAGAGCGCTTTGACAGGAGGGATCCGGAGCAGCATTTTGTTGAGCTGACCAAGCTCATGGTCTATATGTTTGTGGAAGGGCTGTCAGAGCCACTTCGTGGCCTAGTCCGGTCGAACAAACCGGCTACACTGCAGGATGCCATCAGTAGGACTCGAGACTTGCAGGATGTCTTGCCCAGGACTCGGCCACCTTATCCCCTGAGACAGGCTTTCCAGCCTAAGGGTAAGGACACGAGGGCTCCGCCTCCCAAGGCGAATCCGGGACGAGGGCAGACTGATGATGAGGCCAGGAGAGAGCTGAGGCTGAAGCGATTATGCTTCACTTGCCAGGAGCCGTGGGCACCGGGACACAAATGTGCGGCAGGGAAGGCACATTTCATAGAGGTCTTCTCCGAGAGCAGCGGAGAAGAGGATGAGGAGGATGATGAGGAGGCAGGAGGATGTTATGCAGCACAGAGTACCTTACCACCTCCACCACCCGCGACAGGTGGGGCATCATTTGCACCTACTGGGGGAGCTCTAGCAGCCCTGCGAGGAGTCCCCAAGTATTTGACCTTGCGCGTACGGGGGACAGTGCGCGGACAGCGGGTTTCAGTCTTAGTCGACAGTGGGGCCACCCACAACTTCATTGATGCCCAGATGGTTGAGCGGAGAGGCATACCGACGGAGGGCTTTGATGGGTTTTCTGTTTTGGTACCAGGAGATCAGACCATGGCATGTGCTCGATATGTACCAGAATTATCAGTGACGATGGGCACTTATATATTGACTGATCACTTCTTTGTGGTGGACATCCCGGACACCAATGTGATATTGGGAGTTCAGTGGCTTATTACTCTGGGGAAGGTCACGACGGATTGGAAGGCCTTAGAGATGGAGTGGGATGATCCCAAGACGGGGAAGCATGAGAAGATACGAAAGTGAACACATATCCACCCCAGACAGTATCAGCACACAGCATGGAGGCGACTTTCCGCAAGGGAGATATAGAGTGGGCAGTAGAGTTGCGGGCTTCAGAGGCAGTGGATACAGGGCGGACGGTGCACCCTGATCTACAATCTATTCTCGATAGATATGCAGTAGTTTTTGGGGACATTCCGCCAGGACAGCCACCGGATCGGGGGTTTGAGCACACGATCGAGCTTGAGCAGGGGATACAGGCTGTGATTACCACACCGTATAGGCATCCCAAGGCCTATCGGGATGAGATAGAGCGAGCCATTCAGGAGTTGCTGGCCCTTGGTCACATTCGACCTAGCACTAGCCCTTTTGCTTCTTCAGTAGTGCTGGTGAAGAAGAAGGACGGCACATTACGCATGTGCATTGACTACAGGGCTCTGAACAAGAAGACCCTGAAGAACAGGTACCCCATTCCCAGGATCGACGAGCTGATGGATGAGTTGAGAGGAGCACAGTTCTTCTCAAAGATTGATTTGAGATCCGGGTACCATCAGATACGCATGAGGGAACAGGATATTCCCAAGACTGCTTTCAGGTGTCATTATGGGCACTTTGAGTTTTTGGTCATGCCATTTGGGTTGACCAATGCACCTGCTACTTTCCAGTCTTGTATGAACCACATTTTCAGGGATCATCTGAGGAAGTTTGTGCTGGTTTTCTTTGATGATATCCTTATATACAGCAGGACTTGGGAGGAGCATCTCCAGCATATTGAGACAGTCTTGCACATTTTGGAGGAGCAGCAGTTCTATGCCAAGCTCTCCAAGTGTGAGTTTGGGTTGACGGAGATGCTGTATCTGGGACACATTATAGGAGTGGACGGGGTGAGAGTCCACGAGGAGAAAATCAGGGCTATCAGGCACTGGCCAGAGCCGCGGAATGTGACGGAGCTTCGGGGGTTTATTGATATCTGCACCTACTACAGGAAGTTCGTCAAGGGCTTCTCTCAGCTTGCTGCACCCCTCACGGATCTGACGAGGAAGGGGGCATTCAGTTGGTCGGACACAGCACAGCGAGCTTTTGACAAGCTCAAGGAGGTGATGAGCAGTTGTCCCGTATTAGCACTGCCAGATTTTACGCAGCCCTTTGTCCTAGAGTGCGATGCATCAAGAGAGGGGATTGGTGCAGTTTTGATGCCGGACGGTCATCCGATTGCTTTCGAGAGTCGGAAGCTCCTTCCACACGAGAGGCTATATCCCATATATGACAAGGAGATGCTGGCCATCATGCATGCATTGGCCAAATTCCGGCAGTACCTGGTAGGTGGCAGATTCAGGGTGAGGACAGATCATAACAGCCTTAGGTACTTCCTGGAGCAGAAGCAGTTGCAGGAGAGACAGCAGAAATGGATCAGCAAGATCCAGGCTTACGACTTTGACATAGAGTATGTCAAAGGAAAGAATAACGTGGTAGCTGATGCCCTTTCTCGTAGACCGGCCACGATATCACTCATGAGCTTGGACGCTGATTGGAAGGCTCGACTACTGGTTGAGTACTCCAAAGATAGATTTGCATGCGAGGTTCTGGATGGGCAGGTAGCGGATAGCAGATACAGGGTGGTCGAGGAGGTCATCTATTACAGGGACAGGATCTTCTTGACTGAGGGATCTCAGCTCAAGAAGAAGATACTCCAGGCTTCACATGATTCACCATTGGCGGGCCATCAGGGGTTCACCATGACATACAGGGCCATCCGGGAGAGATTTGCATGGAAGGGTCTCAAGGAGGACGTACTCCAGCATGTTAGGGAGTGCGAAGTTTGCCAGCGAAACAAGGGAGAGATGAGTCATCCTGCAGGGTTGTTACAGCCTCTTCCCATTCCGGAGGGGAAGTGGGAGAGCATTTCGATGGACTTCATCACAGGGTTGCCCACAGTGCAGGGCAAGGATTGCATCTTCGTGGTGGTTGACAGGCTGACGAAGTATGCTCACTTTTTCGCCATTTCAGCACATCACACGGCGGCACAGGTGGCAGAGTTAATTTTCAGGGAGGTTTTCAAATTGCATGGTCTACCCAAGACCATTGTCAGCGACAGGGACAGCCGTTTTATGGGCGGATTCTGGCAGGAGCTCTTCCGACTAGTGGGGACAGAGTTGACACCGAGCACTAGTTATCATCCCCAGACGGACGGGCAGACGGAGATAGTTAACAAGTGGCTGGAGGGCTACTTGCGTAACTACGTCAGTGGGCAGCAGAGAGCATGGCTGAAATGGCTACATTTGGGCGAGTATTGCTACAACACAACCCACCATATGTCCATCGGTATGACACCTTTCTATGCTTTGTATGGATATCATTCCCTATCTTTCGTGGATATGATGTTTGGTGTTAGCAGGGCTCCGCGAGCCAAGTTATGGATCCAAGAGAGCCAAGACATCCTCCGGGCTCTCAAGGACAGCATAGCCACAGCACAGAATCAGCAGAAGTTGTATGCTGATAAGGGTCGGGTGGAGAGGCACTTTGAGGTAGGGGACCTGGTCTACCTACGGCTACAGCCATACCGACAGTCTTCGCTCAAGCAGAAGGGGGCGGAGAAGCTAAAGCCTCATTTTTATGGACCATACAGGGTGATACGCAGGATCGGGCAGGTTGCGTATGAGTTGGAGCTGCCCCAAGGCAGCCGGATTCATAACATCTTTCATGTATCATGCCTGAAAAAGGCACTGGGCCAGCATGTGACAGTCACTGAGGAGCTACCGCCTACAGATGATGAGGGGCATCTGGTGTTACAGCCGGAGGCTATTATAGACACTAGGGAGAGGCACCTGCGGAGCAGAAAGATCAGGGAATTCTTGTTGTTAAGAAGCTAGTAGAAGATGAAGATATGGCTGATTTGTTAATGTGAAGCTTGCTGCCTTACTTTGATTGATTTGTGACTCATTGCATCTCCTTGGAGAGACTCAAGCACTTCAGTCAAGAAGTTATCAACAATTTTCGAAACCCAAATTTTAGAAGATATTATTTTTAATACCAAAATACTATAATACTATAAAATATAGGTGCAATAAACTATTATTTTGATCAACAAGACTCTAAATAAGCATTAATTTGCATCCATTTATATAATTAGTTAAACTAAATTATATAGTTGATAATAGGATAGTAGAATATATTATAGGGTACTTTCAGAATGAAATACATTTTGTTCATTCATTGGAAAGCTTCACAAACCACTGTGATAATAGAGTTCTCAGCGCTAATACAATTATTTTGTCGATCTGTGCATATATTTCTCAATATCCCCTTCCCATATGGGAAAGGAGTGGACTAGTCACTTACCTCACAAGGTCCTTATGGAGTTGTTGTTCCAGGCCACACGTGCACACCATTTTACCAACAAGACAATTTAGTAGACAACTCGACAAGGCCTTGGAGCTGGGTGCCCCCAAATCCACACAGCCAACCATCCATCAGGAGAATTTTTCCATGCCTGGATGTTAGGAGAGCTTGCTCAAATTTGGGCTTCCCACAAGGATCATACTGTAGAGCCCTATCAGTCCCAGACACACTCCAAAGGACATCATCCACTAGTCCAAAAAAAATTTTGCGGTCATTGAGGACTCTAGCAGGGAGACCCCCCTTGATCTAATTGCTCGTCCTCACCTGTCAGCACTAGCATACCATGACTAGTTCAAACTAAAGTTCCTTTGGTCCTCAGATATCATACATATTATCTTTTTCTTGTAATTACTTTATCTCCACTCCGAGTCATGTACTTTCTTATCTTCTCTTGTTGTTCTGCTTCTAGCACAATTAAAAATCTGTTTTGATATGATTTTTAGCATCTTTATAGTCCACACTTCCACACTTCCACATTGTATTTTGGCTAGTGATGTACTCTTATAATCCCATTGACCTAACATTTTCCCCAAGGAAAACCTTGTGGGGAAACCCAAGAGATGCTTCCTCATGTTTGTGGATGGCATCCCTAGTAACCCTGTTCGCTAAAGTCATAGACTAGTGTGCCTAACCAGGAGGGTTGAACTAGGCAGATGCCCAACAACATGAAAAAAAACCAGTTGAGCTAACCCTTGGTCTTCCCATTGACATACTCCTTTGATCATTTGCTGGACATTAATAAACTTATATTATCAAACTTTGGTTTTTACAAATACTGCAACAAAAAAGGTGGTTTGACAAACAATGCAACAAATCAGAACTCATATTTTAATAATTTAGACGATAAGAGGTATTCCAAAAATCATTGACAAAGACAGCCATGCTTTTATCTAGATTTGCATTTGAAAAAATTGTCAACTTATCTGTTATATTGTCAACTTGAAATGTGAAATCCAGATATGAAAACTAGATATGAAAGTATTTCAAAAATCACCTCTTGGGTATTAAAATAAGAATGGAGCTGTACAGGATGGCATCAAGGCCAATGAGAAAAATTACAATTAATT
>JAXQQM020081255.1:0-168262 GCA_034641835.2 Pinus albicaulis | reverse complement strand
TTTTTTTTTTTCTAAATAAGACTAGATTCTATTACTGGAAGAAAATATGGTACATACAGAGGTGTGCCTTCATAGGCATGACGAGTTCAGCAAAATATCAAAAAAAGCGCTGCCCACAGTGGGAAACCAGCGTGATATAAGTTTAATTGCTGCCTCTAAGGAGGAAACCAGCATTAAGCAAAAAACCTGAAAACTGTAGCAGTATGAACCAGCATTAAACATAGACATAGGATTGTAACAGTGTTTTGTCAGGCCCGCAGACCAGGAATTCTGAAGACTCCATCCAGACAAAAAATCTGACCTGAAAGACACAAAATAACTGAGAATCCTAGATACCATAATCGTCGGAGGGGGGTTCTTCTTCGATTCTGCATCCATAGCCATAATCATCATCGTCCTGAGTGGGATTCGCTGCCGCGCCTGCTTCGTGCTGCTCCATTGGCATGCCTTTGAAACTGGAACTGCCACCGCCATGCTTGCCTCCCTCAGCGTCTTGTGAGCGGTTCTGCGCATCAGTTAGGATAGCCTGGTCAGACCCAGGGGTGCGGAGCTGAATTCCCGGATGCGCAGGAGGCAAGGTCATCGAACCGAATTGAGGGAGTTCCTTGAACGTTACAGTGATCGTCGCCACCACCATAGGCTGGGAAGTGAGGCAGGGGAAGTGAAACAAAGCCATGGACGGGTTGACCAGATGAGCAGACTCAGCACTGCGAGGGTCAGTGGGAGGCGGAGGGACAAATGCATCGCGCGGAGGAGAGGGCGGGTGATGGACCAGCGAGGAGGGGCCATGCAAAGTTCTGCGCCTGTTAGAGGCTCGAGGAGAAGCGCGACGGGGGGAGTCAGAAGCCGAGGAATTCGAAAGGCTGGAGGGGGAGCGACGCCTAGAGGCGGGCCTGGCTCGAGTGCTGCCTCTGCGGCATCTGAGCCTGTGCCAAAGCCGAGGCATTTTCTCACTTGGAGAATGCAGACGAGTCGGAGAGAATTGTAGAGTGACAGGCGGAAAAGGCTGAGGCGGACCTGCAAGAAGCCAGGGGCAAAACGTGCTTTGAGAGTGATGAAAGCCAGGAATGAACTCCACGCAGCAGTAGAGATTACACCTCTGACCCAGAGCAGTGCGAGAACTGGCAATCTTGGCCTCCAGAGGACAGTCTAAGCCGAGTGGAGCGATGAAATTATGCATTGTGACAAGCCAAATAAATTGCAGAGCCCAACAGTGAAGCATCGAGAAGGCGAGAATGCGTCTGCAGCTGGAGGACGGCGTCGAGTTATGGAGGCGGCCTCGTCTTCCCCACCGGCTTGAATGCCAAGTTGGGTGATGAACCATGTTATAAATGTATCTGGGGCGAATTGAATGCAGGTGGCCGGCGGCCATGTGGCCTTGCCACGCGCCAGCCAGACCACCGATCTTCCCCATATCAACTAGATACACCCGCTATGGAGTAATAACTTTCTAATTTATTGCTGAGCTAACTTAAAAATATCTTTGACTAATTTTCCTTAAAACATTAACTTTACAATAACTTCTAAGTGGCTGCTAAAATATCTCTGACTGAAAAATTAACTAAGGTAGCTTGTATTAGATCAAAATCTAGCTGTAGGTGGCCAATGTGATTGGGAAGAGTTAAATGCTAAGTGGCCTTGTCATTTGGCTCTGTCTTCTTCGTTGATTTATCCTCTTCCCATTTGTCTTCGAACCTTCAAACTGGTCATTATATGTATCTTTTATCTGCTTCTTCTTCCACCTTTTCTCTCGTCATTTTACTTTTCTTTTCCTCACTATTTTACCTTTGATTTATTTTTAACTACCTCTTATCCGATCTTTAACTTTGTATTTTAAATTTAACTCTTTGGACTGATATTTTTATTCCTTTTACCTTTCACCTCGTGACCATGCTTTTCATTTGTCTTCATCTCCGGCCACAGCCCACCGTGAAAATTCTACTTTTTTCTTTAATTCTATCTTTTGAAGACACCTTGTTGTGTGTTGTATGATCCCATTGATCATGATCCATATCGTCGCTTCTAATTTTTCAGTTCTAATCTCTGATGGATAAGGCTTTAGATCATCACCCAGAGAGCCTATTTTAAACAATTTTCAAACTTAGAAACGCATATGATCATTGTATTTGAAGGTACATCGTATCATCTACAAAATTTAAAACAATTATTAATAAAATGAGCTCAGAGGCAATATGGTTTTGAGGATCTTGGGAAGTCTATGGATAGAGTCTAGAAATGGTGGCTTTTAGTTTCTCAATTTCAGGTTTAGCTATGGATTTCTCGGTCTTTAGAAACATTACATGGGTTACATGGTGGTTTGGGCTATCGTAGTGACACAAAGGTTTTGAAATATTAAAAAGGGTCAAGGTTTCATTTTTATGGCGCGGGGATTATTTCATGTTTTTATTCCCCATGTGGGCGCATGCAGGCTGCTAAGCGTATATGATGGGGGAATGCGATAAAATGGAGGGGTGACATGTGGAAGACGGAAGGGGTGCGAAAACCACCTATTTCGTAAGCCCTCCAAGGTTTTAAACCTCTTTCTTTTGGGTTTGCGATATGATTAAGGGGTTGTCAGATGAGGCGTGGGGGAATCAGACGGTGGTCAGGTGACGTGATCATGTGTAGGTTTCGAAAGGTGGGTTTGGGACTTTGAATGCGATGGCAGCTTTAAATACAATGCGGGGCTTTTATAATGCAGGGTCCAGGGTATATTAAAGAGATGGGGGGTAAAATATAAAGGCAAGTCGGGTCTTTCGATATAATGGGGTCAAGTATTTTAACAAATTCAGTTTACCAAAGCAAGACCTACGGTCAATATTTGTTTAGAAACCTTAAAAAATTGGGTTTTCGCATTTTTTTTTTTAATGGAAGGATGGGAAAAAATAGAGGGGAAAGGTTTGTTTGAAAATGGGGAATGGAG
The DNA here is from genome assembly GCA_034641835.2 of Pinus albicaulis. Taxonomy (NCBI): domain Eukaryota; kingdom Viridiplantae; phylum Streptophyta; class Pinopsida; order Pinales; family Pinaceae; genus Pinus; species Pinus albicaulis. Next base: position 165,339 of record JAXQQM020081255.1, on the reverse strand, counting down.
TTTTTAGAAGGGGAAGGGGCATTTTAAAATAAGGGGAAGGGGGTTTTAAGGAGGGGAAAAAGCTAGGAATGAGGGGATTAGGGGTAGAAAAATGGATTTCATAGCATGAGAGAAATAAAAAAAGGAAAAAATGAGAGATAATTGATAGGTTTAAATGGAAAATAATGAGGGTAGTGAGATTTATGAAAATAAATGATAATCAGGGAATATTATTTTTAGCAAACTGTAGAAAATACACAGTCATCTAGTGATATTGTAGAATATAGGAGACTAATAGTGGCTCCAGCTGGGGAGGGAAACTCCTTTTAGGAGGTGTCAAGAAAATTTGTAGATCAGTAGTTTGTTTGCATTTGGTTGATTTCCATTCTGTAATTGTTGATATGCTGCAAATCTTGGTGAATGTGACCTTCAAAAATTGAAAACCATGCTTCCTGCAAATTACCGCTTACCCATCATTCTACTGTATTTTTCATTTCTTGGGTGCATTTAGACTTTCAAACCTTGACATCATTTTTTCTTTTGAAAGAAAACTATCTATTTCCAACCTTATAACTTCCAAAGGCTCAGATTAGACTAATGAGCTCTTTTATTCTCTACCTAACTACTTATCTGCCAAGATTAAACAGTTTGACATATTTTTATTCACTAACTATCAACCTAAAATTTAAAGCATGAACGAATCAAGATTAAGCATTTGGATCATCATGAATTGTGGCAATTTTTGACAAGCTGCACACAATATTATTTTGCAAAAAGTAAACTAAAACTGAGGGCTTTGGTCCTAAATCTTTCATTTATCACCTATCCCTCACTTTTCTTATTGGTTTCATATTTAGGCTTTGGAACCAATGTCATTTTCTACCTACCTACTGATAAGCCAAGTTTAAACATTTTGGCAAATCTTCATTTTCTAACTTATCAAGAAAAATTCAAAATTTGTACAATCATGTTTAGACTGTATGATTGAACAAGACCTCTTTTTAAAAGTAGTGGCATTTTTACTTGCAACACTTTCAGAAATATTCATTTTTTGGTATGGGGCTTACCTTCTTTCTTTTTATCTGCCCTCTTTTCTTCTTTTTTGTTCCTTTTCTTTCTTTCTTTTGTGGATCAATTTTTTCTGAGATTTTGTTTAAGCAATGTTATATACAGTGAAGAAGACTTAAACTGAGATTCTCAACTGAAATAATGCTTGAGCATCTTGCCATTGACAAGACTTCCAAATAACTTTGTTCCATCCATTTCTTGTAAGAAAAATTCATTATTATCTCTTGTAGAATGAATGATGTACGGACCTTTCCACAAGTTATCAAAATTTCCATGCTTGCCTTTGTCCTCTCTTCTAGAATTCCACTTCAGCACTTTGTCTCCAATATTGAAATCCTTTTCCTTGGTCCTTTTGTCAAAGATCTTATTGATATTTTCTTGTAACAGTTGTGTTATTTTGTACACTCCCTCTCTGGTTTGCTGCAATTGAATAGTTTGGTTTATTCTTCTTTGTATATCATTATCTTTAGTTGGTCAGTTAGCTTGATCATCATGAATTGTGGCATTTTTTAACAAGTTTCACATAATACTATTTGCAAAAAGTAAACTAAACTAAGGGCTTTGGTTTTGAGTCTTTCATTTATCCCCTATCTCTTAGTTTTCCTTTTGGTTCAAATGAGGCTTTGGAACCAATGTCTTTTTCTACCTGTCTACTGATAAGCCAAGTTTAAACATTTTGGCAAATCTTCATTTTCTAACTTATCAACAAAAATTCAAAATTTGTACAATCATGTTTACGCTGTATGATTGAACAAGAAATTTTCAAAAGTAGTGGGATTTTGACTTGCACACTTTCAACAACCTTCATTTTTGTGTTTTTTTGGTATGGGGCTTACCTTTTTTCTTTTTATTTTCCCTCTTTTCTTCTTTTTCTTCTTTTCTTTTTGTAACAATTTTTCTGATATTTTTGTTTAAGCAACGTTATATACAATGAAGAAAAATTTAAATTGAGATTCTCAACTGAAATAATGCTTGAGCATCCTGCCATTGACAGGACCTCCAAACAACTCTGTTCCATCCATTTATTGTAAGAAAAATGCATTATTTCCTCTTGCAGAATGAATGGTGTATGGACCTTCCACAGGTTATCAAAATTTCCATGCTTGCCTTTCTCCTCTCTTCATGAATACCACTTTAGCACTTTGTCTCCAACGTTAAAATCATTTTCCTTGGTCCCTTTTTCAAGGATTTTCTTGATGTTTTCTTGTAACAGTTGTGTTCTGTTGTATACTCCTTCTCTGGTTTGCTGCAGCTGAATAGTTTGGTTTATTCTTTTTTTTTTATCATTCTCTTTAGACTACACCTGTTGAATGAGCTTCATTACTGGCACTCCCAAGGTTGTTGGGAAGACTGCATCGATTCCATACACTAGATGATAGGGTGACATATCATCTGACTTCTTATTTGTTAGCCTGTCTACCCATAGTGCATGTACTAATTTATTGTGCCATAATTTTTTATTTTCCTCCAACAACGTTTTAATGATTTTTACCAAAATTTTGTTTGAGGATTTAGCCAACCCATTACCTTGAGGGTAATTATTTGTAGAGTTCCTCAAGGTAATGTGATATTTGTGGAAAAAATCCACCATTTTCTTGGATTTAAAGGAAATAACATTATGAGTAATGATTTTCCTAGGATAGCCAAACCTAGATAGAATGTTGTTTTCAAGGAATTTGATAATTATTGAGTCTGTGGCAGTCTTAGAAGGAATGGATTCTATCCACTTAGTTAAATAGTCATTTGTATAAGGGATCCATTTATGCTAGGCATAGGAGGAAGGGTGGATTTCTCCAATGAAATCTAGACCCCACTTTTGAAAAGGAGCTTCAACATAAATTGGTTGTAATGGCAAAGGCAACAACTTTCTCTTTCCCTCAAAAATGACATTTATGACAGGAAACTAAGATTTTGTGGACGTCTTGGAAGAGGGTGGGAAAATAGAAACCATCCCTAAGGATCTTATTAACAATGGTCTTCCAATAGATGTGACCTCCACATTCTCCTTCATGAAACTCATGCATAATCCTATCTACATCTTTTTCAGGAAAACATTTAAGCAATACACCACCAGATTTTTTCCAATATAAAAATTTATCCAAAATGCAGAAGTTTACATCTTTTATTTTCAAGAATCTAGCCTCCATTTTGGACAAACCTGGAGGAAAATTTAGATTAAAAAGAACATACTGTATGTCTACATACCAAGGAGAATTTAGGAATGATTCCTCAATAGGTGGAATCGCTAGCTCCACTTGTTCATATAATGAGTGAATCTTATTTATGTCAAGTGCTTGAAAATTTGTTTCAGCCATTACTTTATCTAGTCCTCGTCCTTTGATTAACTTGGTGAGCTTGATTTCCAGGTCATATTCCAATATGACAACAATCCACTTACCTCTTTTTCCATCAGGATCTTGTGTTAGGATGTCTTTAACCACTGTGTGAGGGATAAATGCAATGATGTGTGAATGAAAAATGCAGACTTTGAAATCTTTTAGTGCTTTGATTAAGGCAAAAGCCTGCTTTTCCATGATATTGTATTTCAGAGGTGTCGCCACTGTGTGTTCTAATGAGAAGGAAAATATAAAGAAGTCCTTGGTGAAATCAGGGCTGATTATAACTGGTGTTTGTGTAAGATCTTGCTTCACCAAGTCAAAATATTTCTTTTCTTCCATTGTTCATTTGACTCCTGATTCTCTTTTGAGCATGTTAGTGATGTTTCTCAGGAGTTTTGCAAGGTTTGGTATGAACCTTCTTAAGAAATTTATCTTTCCAATGAAATATTGCAGCTCTTTATTATTTCTTGGGTGACTGATTTGCAATATTCCCTCAATCCTATTTGGGTCAACATTGATACCTTCTTCAGATATTATGTGGCGTAGAAGCCTTCCTTCTTGGAGGCCAAATAAGGATTTCTTGGGATTAAAAGACAAGCCATACTTTATGCATTTATCAAATACCTTTATTAAGTGAGCTAGATGTTCTTCATAAATTTTGGAATAGACTGTTATATCATCAAGATATATCACAATGAAGAAACCTATTTATTCTAATAAAGTAGTATCCATTTATCTTTGGAAAGTAGCTCCAACATTCATTAGCCCAAAAGGAATTTTTACATACATGAAGGTGCCCCAAGGTGTGGTGAAAGTTATTTTGTGTTTATTATCTAGATGTACCAGCACTTGATTGTACCCTGAAAAGCCATCAAGTAGAGATATTATTTTGGAGCCTACTACCTTTGCAATATGTGATCCATTTTTGGTAAAGGGTAGTTTTCCTTTAGGGATGCTTTATTTAAATTTATGAAGTCTATGTAGAGCCTAATTTCTCCTGTCTTCTTTCTCACTGATACAAGATTTGAAACCCATTTTGAGTACCTCAGTGGGACTATTATCCTAGCATCATACCTTTTCTTTATCTCTTTCTCAACTAGTGGCATTTGGACAGGATTTATTCTGCGTAGCTTCTGTTTAAAGGGCTTCTCGATTTCTTTGAGTAGAATCTTGTGCTAGATGATATCAGTATCATATGAATTCAAGTATTCATAGCTCCAGGAAAACACATCACTAAATTATTTGAATAGCTCAATATATTTTTTCTTTATATGTGTTGGCGGTGTCTTTGATAATTTCACCATTTTGGGCTCTTGCTCACTGCCTGTATTGAATTCTTCTACATTTGTTTCAGTGGATTCCATATTAGGCATTTTAGCAACATCATTAAAATCAAAAATTTCCTCTATAGGTACCAGTCCTCTTGGCAAGGTATTATCACTGAAATGCAGCACTTGAAACTCTTTTTTTTCTCGATCTTTACATAGTTCTACCCCATGTGGGTGTTCTTCTGCTAACAGATTTATATCAGTATCTTGAGTGGGCTCCTCTTTGCATGTTTCTTCCTCAGTATGGCAGTCCTCTTCATGATCTAAGTCTGAATTTGGCATTTCAAACTCATCTTTGGAATGCAAGAAGTCTTCAATCTGTTGGTCACCTTCAAAAAAATTCCAATATCTTATATTATCAGGGATTGTTGGTCTGTATTTAACCTTTACTGTATACTATTTGTTATGATGAGGTCATTGACAAGTAATGGCTTTAAATGCTATTCCATTGGCAAAGATATTTTGATTTCTTGGGAAAGAGGCAAGGTCATATTCTTTGAATGTTTTTAGGAGGTCAAGGGAAACAATCTTGTATGATCTTAATCTAGGATGCTTAGCTAAATATTATCCCTTAAATTGCTTAATGACTAGCTCAGAATGCCCATAGACAGAGATCCTTTTTTCCTCTAATTTTTTCAGAAGTTGTAATCCTAGAAGGAGGGCCTCATACTCTACTATATTATTTGTACATTGAAATTTCAATTTGTAGGAGTGACCCTCTGCGTGATTGTTATTAGTGTTATGTACCAAAACATCTGCTCCAGATCTAGTTTTTCCACAAGAACCATCAAAGCTCATGCTCCATAGAGGTTCAGGTTCAGACTTATGTTGTTCATTTTCTATTTGGTATAATTGTTCTTTCTCTTTTTCAACTATTTTTTCATTTATTTCCACTTGATGTTTTCATCAGTGTAAAGGATAAATGAATCAAGGTCTATGTGAACAGAATAGAGAGGGGAATTATTAGGGTTTTCTTTATTATTGACCATGTATTTCATATGAGTCTTCTTATATAATCTTCTTAGTTGACTAAATACTGGTATGGTAGCATAGGTCATATCCATTTGGAGGGTACCTTGCAGTTTGGCTCCCCATGAGTGTGATAGGAGCATGCCATATTTAGGAGGAATTTCTACCACTATAATATGCATTACTAGGCTTTTGGTTGGTATTTGTGCTAGATTAACATAGAGATATTTGATTAGTCCTAGACATTTAACTCTACTGGAGTCAAAGGAGTACAAGTCTTTGTATGCTCTAGTTATCTAAAGGCCTAGTCTTTCCATAACTACCTTTGGCATGAGGTTATGAGATGCTCATGAATCTAGCATGGGATTATGGAGGATTTTATCATGGATGTTCAAAATGACATAAAATGGAGGTATACCTCCTTGAAATTGGCCTTCTACTTTAGGACCAAATAGAAGTTCAGTTTTGTCATCATTTAAGTTCATAATATCAGCATTTTATCCTATGTTTAAAGCTTTCAAAACTTGGGATGTATATACATTTTGGCCAACTAATTCAGTAAGAGGTATGGAAATTTTTATCTTGGAAATCTCATTCTCAATATTGAAAGGTGTCTCTATTTTTGGCAGATTTAAATCAGTTTTATCAGACACTATTTTTGCAGCAATTTCAGATTGCTGATTTGTATTGGGGATCTCAGTTAAATAAGTTTTGTTAGGGCTAATAGTTGATTTACTAGTGTTTCTTTCTAGACTGTTTTTGTTTTTATTTTTATCAGAACCTTTAACCATCATGTTTGAAGTTTCTTTTGTCTTTTTGGGATCAGTTTCAGGGGTCTTTCAAGCAGATTTTTCAGAGCTCTTTCTCTTGGGAGGGTCTTGGGTTTTCTTTATTCTGAGGTCATATTGTCTATGTAATTCCATGATAGCATTTTCAAATCCTTGTTTATAATCCTCGGATTCTTCGCATTCTTCTTCATTTCTAATTGGGGTGAACATGCCTTGCTCTTCCTCAGTGAGGAAAATAGTATCCTCATTATTAACTCCCATTATATTGATTTGACTTTCTTTTGTTTCTTCATTTACCGCCTCATCTTCATCAACATAGTTTTCCTAGAAAGGAGGCTTGATTTTTTGGTCAGGTTCCATCTGTTCTCTTTGTCTTATTTGAGGGGGGTTTCTCCTAAAGTTTTTGTTTTTATTTTGGTTTCTATTTTGAGAAGTTGCTTGGTTTTCTCTAGGGAAAGCTCTCTCATTTATGTTTATTCCCTGCGTCATCCTCTCCATGGTTCTAAATAAGTTATCAATCTTAGTATCAGATGTGGAGGCTACAACCTCTTCCCTGTATGTGACTCTTTTTTCATTTTTCATTCTAGCCCTCTTGGTGATCAAATTTTCTTCTACACTTACTGCACCCCTCTAAATATATTCTAATGTAAGAAGGTCTCTTTCTCTTAGTTGATAATCCATATTTGAGTCAAAACCGTCTAGAAATTTCATTAGGGCTAGACATTGTGGAGGTTTTATGTGAGGAGGGAGGGCATTATATACACTGTTGAACCTAGTGCAATAATCTTGGACACTCTCTCCAACGTTTCTCTTAATGTTTTGATATTATTATAAGATTTGGAGAGGGTTTTTCTTGACTTCCCATTTATTTAGGAATATTTGATGAAAAGCAGGGAGGTCATGTATACTATTAGGGGTTAGGCCTTTAAACCATTTTCTTGCTTCTCCCCCTAAGCTTTGGGCATACATTCTAATATTAACAGTTTCATCATCTATCTCTTGTCTATCAAAATATTCATCCATTTTATCCACATGTCGTTGAGCATTTGTAGAACCACTTGCATCAGATAGGGGGATCTTGGACTGATAGTCTTGTGGTAGAGGCATTGAAGTTAAGGGTAGGACTAATGGGGCATACCAGGTTGCCATGGCTGGTGGTTGGGGAAAAAAAGGGGGTTTAATAAGTGGAGGGTTGACAAAAGGAGGTGGAAGGTTGACTGGAGGAAGGTGAACAATGGGTGTGTGAATGGGGGTTGAGGCTTCTACAACAGTGTTCTGCTGCAAGATTGATGGGTCCAAAATTACCTGGGTTATCCAATTCTAGGACCTAGTCCTAAATAAGCTTTGTTCTAAGTGTGAGTGAAATTGGATATCATGCAAGTCTTTAAGGCTTTTAGGTAAGTAACTTGCCTTGTGAATAGGACTGCTAACAGTTGAATTTTCAGATCTATGTGTTTTCCTTAGGATTCCCTCTAGATTTTCAACTATTGTAGGAGGGTTTGGGTTAGGATGTGATCTGGTATAGATTCTTATAGGAGCCAAACTTAGACCCAAGGTTCATAGAGGTTGAATTTTTTTATAAAATCTTGAAGAAAAACCAATCTATGAAAGAAATACTTCATCCACAAAGTGTTTTGACTGGATTCTATTTGAGTTTGATAATATCATGATTTCTCAATAATTTCCCAGCGGAATCTGTAAGCTTACTGAAAACCAGTGAAGTCACCAGGTGGATGATTTCAACTTTCTTGAGGTTATTTGTTGTCCACCATCAGCAACCAGATACCAATATTGGCTAATACTTGAGCCATATAAATTTGAATGGGGTATTTTGAGTCTTTGAGGAAATATTAAGATTTTTAATAACTCAGATTCCCCAGTATGGTCGCCATTATGTTGTCTCCCTGTAATTTGTAATATTGGCAAGAACAAGTAGCAGGAAACCACATAAAACCACTTTGGAGTCCAAGGACCTTGCATTCTTGGGCTCAGAGAGGGCTCTCTCTATGTTTATGATTAATTGATTTTAGCTTTATTATTATGTTTTCTGATTTTAGGCTAGTTATGAAGTTTTGGAGTTGTTTTTTTTTATTGATTGATAGATTAATTTTAGGTTGGACAGATAGAATGTGGGAATCTTAATCCATTGGGCTATGGAGCTATAAAAGGTTTAAATTGTACATAAACTCTTCATGGGCTTTCATAGGGCAAGCTAACTATATCAAATGGATCTTCTTAGGTAGGATTAATATGAAATGACAACAAGTTTTTGAATTCAATAAAACTAAAGGGAAATTAAGAATCATTTAACTATACTTCAACAAGAAGAGCCTTTAATATAAATATTTTAGGAGAAACTAAAGAGAAGAACGCCTATGAATTCTTTAGTTAAACTTTTCTAAAAATATCTTAAGACAACAATCCATTAATACTAAAGAGTAGTTAAGAATTCTTTAGGAATGCTTTCAGACAGGGAAAACGCGCAAGATAACAGTGCAGTGAAATTAAAGAGAAAAACACCTCTGAATTATTTAACTTAAATTCAAGGAAGGTCTTTAAGATAAATATTTTAGGATAAACTAAAGAGTAGAACACCTCTGAATTCTTTAGTTAAACTTCACTAAGAAAACCTCAAGGCAATAGCTAGGTAAAGCTAAAGAGAAGAACACCTCTGAACTCCTTAGCTATACTTTGCAAATGAAAACATAAAGATAATAATAACAGACAGATTTAAGGTGCCCAAACAACATATCTCAATCTAAAATTTATGTTCTATTATTAGAGAAATTGATGTACAATATGGAAAACAGAGGAGAAACATGAACAAAGAGGGATAACATCACCATTAACATAGCTCAAGAATCCTGTGAACGTGCTTGTATTACTAATGTCCAGCTAAAAAATAGTTACAATGTTCCAGTGCAATAATATTTGCAACTCAGATTCTGACCAAAAATCCAGCTTAGCAACCACCCAACCAACTAATAATATAATAATGAACAATACATGTAGTATTTAACTGCAAATGAGGAGGTTGCCCTAATTTAGGGTGACAAATTTTTATTTACTATAGAGTAAATGATGTTTGACAATTGAGACCATGCAAGGCCCAATACCAAAATATCTCTGACTAACCTACTGTAGTAATAAATTTCTACTTTACTACTGAGCTAACTTTAAAATATATTTGACTTATCTGCCTTAAAACATTAACTTTATAATAACTTCTAAACTGCTGCTAAAATATCTCTGACTGAAACATTAACTGAGGTAGCTTGTATTAAATCAAAATATAGCTATAGGTGGCCAATGTGATTGGGAATAAATAAATGATGAGTGGCTTTATCATTTGGCTTTGTCTTCCTCTGTTGATTTATCCTCTAATTTGTCTTCGAACCTTCAAACTGTCATTAACTGTATCTTTGATCTATTTTCCTTCCTCTGCCTTTGTTGTCATTTTCATTTCCTTCTTTTCATCACTACTTTACCTTTGATTTCTTTTTGATTTCCTTTCATATGATATTTAAATCTGTCTTTTAACTTTAACCTTTGACTAATATTTTATTCCTTTTACCTTTCATTGCTTGTGACTGTGTTTTTTATTTGTCTTCATCTCTGCTCGCGCAGCCATTGTAAAAATTCTCCTTTTTCTTTACCCTGTCTTTTGAGGACACCTCTCTATATGATCCTGATTGATCATGATCCATTACTTATTCTAATTGCTCTTGTGATCCTAATCCTTTGATGGATTAGGATTTTATATTGTCACCCAAAAAGCCTATTTTAAACAATTTCGGAACTTAGAAACTCAATATGATCATTGCATTTTATGATACATCGATCACCTACAAAATTTAATACAATTATTAATAAAAATTTGAGCTCCGCAGGGAGGCAATATGTCTTTGAGGATCTCAGGAAGTTTGTGGATAGAGTCTGGACAATGGTGGCTTTTAGTTTATGCGTTTAGATGTGACTTTCCAGTATTTAGAAACTTTGCAAGGGTTACATGGTGCTTATCACAGTGACACAGGGCTTCAAAATATTTAAAAAGGGTTAAATGTTTTGTTGTTATGGCACGGGGGTAGTTTCAGGTTTATCACATGGCGCATAGCTGATTATGCGGTATATGATGGGGGAATGCAATAAAATGGAGGGGCAACACATGGAAGATGGGAGGGGTGCAGAAACCGCCTATTTCAAAAGCCCTCCAAGGTTTTAAACCTCGGGATTTTGGGTTTGTGATGTGAGGTTGGGGCAGTCAAATTAGGTGTGGGGAATCAAACAGTGGTAGGGTGACTTGATCGTGGGTAGGTTTCAGAAGGTGGGTCTAGGAATTTGAATGCAATGGTGGGTTTAAATACAACACGAGGCTTTTATAGCGCAAGGCTCGGGCTATATTAAAGAAGTGGAGAGGGGTGTAAAATATAATGGCGAGTCGGATCTCTCGATATAACGAGGTCAGGTATTTTCACAAATGGAGTTTAGCAAAGTGGTACCTACAGTCAATATTTATTTAGAAACCTTATAAAAATGGGTTTTCACATTTTTTTTTTAATGGAAGGATGGGAAAAAATAGAGGGGAAAGGTTTGTTTGAAAATGGGGAATGGAGTTTTTAGAAGGGGAAGGGGCATTTTCAGGGAAGGAGAAGGGGGTTTTAAGGAGGGGAAAAAGCTAGGAATGAGGGGATTAGGGGTAGAAAAGGGATTTCAGAGCATGAGAGAAATCAGAAAAGGAAAGAATGAGAGATAATAGATGTTTGAGTTGTTGTATTAGGATCAGTAGTCACTTGAGTTGCTAATTTTCCTTTTAATATTTCTTCAATCTGTTCTTCCATCTTTCTTATTTGAATATTTTGATCAATAATCAATTTCAGCTTCTCCTCTTTATTGTATTCATTCCCTGCAATCTCCTTTGTTTTTGAATCTTCAGTTTAGGGTAACTTGAGTTTTTTTGTAGAGCATAGATGTTTGCATTCTTCTATTTTATAATTTCTTGAATTTCCTTGTAGTCTTTTGGATCATACCAAATTTTCACTACAAGGTCCTCCGAAGACTTTAATATGTTATATTTGGCCAATTAATTCAGCTTCAATCTTCAGCTAAGATTGAACATTTGATAATGTAGTCTTCATTTTGGAGAGTGGCATGGCTGTTGTTGTTAGTGTTGAAAAAAACATCTCCCCAGACTGTCTATGCATGTCCATATGATCAATTGGATGGATTTGTCTTGCATCAAAAGAGAACACAATAGTTTTTGTACTCAGCATGAGTCTTTGGAAAAGGCATTGTTTCCTACAAGAAGTCCATTTGCATATTTCCTTTCTCACTGTCAAAGGCAATGAGAAGCCTATGCTAGTAAGTTGATGTTTTCTTCCAAAACTGACTATAGACATAAGATTTTAATACCTCATTATTATGCTTGATGTATAGGAATATGGAGAAAATGTTTTGTTCTTCAGAAGAACTGGCATCTGAATGTTGGATAACCTCTGAAGGTTCTTTAGCAGGTGATGATGATGGAGGAGTCATAGGAACATTTATCGATGTAGAAACTTTAGTGTCTCCCAAATCTATAATCTCTGGTTTTTCTCCCTCTGAAAGTAAGGTGGAACCAAGCTTTAGCTTTTTGTGTTGCAAGAGAAATTCCTTCAATATTTCTTTGGCATGTGGAGTTCTTCTCTGACTCGTTTCTATTTCTTACTGTGTGTATGAAAGAGTCTATGAACTCTACAAAATAATTTTTTTTTGATGTAGCCCTGACTAACTTTGTCAAGTGAATCACTAATTGATTCACTCCTTGTACATCTTGTTTTCTAAAGTGGATAGGAAACATCTCGTCACGTTGAAAATAAACATGTGAATTATTACAGAAGTTAATTAAACACACCCTGTGTTGTAAAATTCATGAATTGCTCCATTATATTTTCAGCCAAGAATTGGCTGTAATTATACATGAACAATGGTGATTTTTCTTTACTGAAGATGGATAAGAGCCCCGTGATGGGTTCATCAATTGTTTGGTGATTTGGTTATCCTAACAGGCATGAAATAAGTGAGATGCAGTGTCTAGAGGCTTTAGGAAATATTGAGGATGAGTATGGTGGATTTTTCTTAGGAAACTCTACATCCTCAAGTAGGAATATCTCAAATATCTGGGCTCTCTGAGGGAAGGTTAGCTTGTGTTAAAGGTCATGAGAGAAGCTGGTGAAAAATGGGATAGGGAATCAAATGAAGGAAGGCAGATCATTTGGTTGATGGTCTCTGGGGATATGGTGATCAAAATGTTTCCATTCTAAGCCACCACTGATTTTTTTATGGGACCATACTATTTTTGGCACCAGAAAATTAGATCAAGAAAAGAGTGGGTTTGAGGAAAAGAAAATAGGGGCAGCATAGATTCCAAAAACCTGATAGGGTCCTAGTTATCTATGTGCTATTGTTTTAGCCATAGATATAGATCATGGAAGTCGAATTCGCAGTGAGCATATGATACTTTGAAGAAAGAATATGCGAGGGGTATGAGATCAAGGTTGATATGTGGTGTTGCAGTAGGAATTTCTTCTGCAACTATTTCAGTGACATGCACTTCTTCTGTCACCTGTTTCTTCACTTTTCCCTTAGGGGTCACCTTCTTTTTAGTCTTGGATTTGGGGGCCATGTTAAGAGTGATATCGACTGGGAGAATAAATTTGAGGATTGGGTGGTTGTAAGAAGGGTGACAGTGATTACATAAGTGAGGACAGTGGTCGCAGATTGTAGAGCTGGAAAATCGTGATGAACAAACGAGAAAGTAAAGTAATATCAGGCTCTCTGCAGATTATTTTATAGGTTTCGATCTAGGTTTAATGGTCTGGAATATGACCGCAGGATTTTAACGGCTTAGGAGGGGGTTTAATGACTAACGGTGTATCAAGCGGCTCATGAGCGGGTTTAATGACCAACGGTGCATCAAACGACTATGGGACGATAGTGTGAATGGAGTACAACAGTTAGGGAGTGAAGCGTTGGAGGATAATGATTAGGTGAAGTTATGGGATATGATTGGATGAATGAAAAATAGTTGTGGCATGGAGGGAGTGTCTGTTGGATCGAGGTGCGGGAGGAAACTGTAATATCACAAAATAGGGAAAATCTACAACAATGAGAATATATTAAGATATTCCAAAGTTGGAGCTACAACAATACATGAACACAATATTGTAAACACATAAAATATGATCATTTCATGATAGAGAACAATATTCCGCCATCATCTTATTAATGAATCAGCAACAAATTACAAAATATCATGAGGGACATGCCACTCAAGCCATAAGAACAAGTCTCCAATGATCAAAACAATAGATACATGAGATGCTGCAACTATATAGAATGCCTGAGAGCAGTGACTGCGTAGTCTATATTAGTGTAGTTTCTACTGTAAATGTATATACATGAAATATGGCTGAAAGAAACAAAATAAATTCCCAATAATGAAGATATGGGCTCCACTAGAAGATTTCTAGCCAACCCGGAAAGGATAGCTAGAAATGCCGGAAAACATACAATGTGACAAATAACCATGGGGTTAATGTGCCACTGAAAACTGGATCTGATATGAAATGAGCCTATGACAGATCTTAAATATGGATGTCCTCCTCTAATGGTATTTATAATTAGAATATTGATCCCTCTACTCAGAAATAGACCCTCCTGATGAGCTTAATGAACCCTCCCAACAACTGCCTCTGAAAATAACATAGATCTGGACTGAAACTACACTGTGAGGGATGGTAGATGGTTTTCCTGATGCAAAATATATGAATTTATGCCTGGAAGTCCTTATTTCCGATCCTCCAATGGATGGGCAAGCTCTCCACTGAAAAACAAGCCCGGAAATGACTCAAAGAGATCCTCCTTTGCTACACCCTGCAACACAACCCAGCTCTAAATAGAAACTGTGATGTAGATGAAGGATGTAGCTTGGAAAAAAATTCCAGAATGAGTAAATGTAGCCCAAAGAACCTCTCCTTCCTTGAGGATGAGGTATGGATTCCCGACCGAGAACACCCTTGTGATAAACAACACTGCAAACTTGCTAAACAACAAGAGGAAGCAAATTCTCAATAGACCCAAGAAAATAATAATACAAGCATGAATACAGTGGTTGTCCTCCTCTCCATATATAGCAAGTGCTCCTCTCCACAATGGGTCCCATCCATATGTGCCACCTAGCTCATGCAAGTTGTCCTCCATTAAAACTGCGCAGTCCATCATGGAGATACAATGTATCTAGATAGTACATGGGGACTTGGTCAAATATGAATGAATCAACATGACCCAATCTTGTTCACACCTGTAGGTGCTCAATATAGCTGCTTATTCTTACCATTTTCACATGATGAGTGTTATTTTCCCTTCTAACAAGGTTAATGGGCCTCCCTACCCATTTTACTCTTCAAATATTAACTATAATGTTCCTTTTAGCTTGAGGCTAAAATTTGGGAACATTACAGTCCTCCCCTCCAAAATGTTGCTTGTCCTCAAGCAACTGCATAGAGAGAGAAAAATTCCTCCCCTTCTCCTCTTGTGGCCTCCTCATTAATATTCCCCACCACCGCTCAAGATAATATACAACAAATATTCCCTCCAATGTATGCTCACAAAGATGCATGACCAAATGGCTCACATTATGAAAAGGTGAAAGGTGTAAGTGGACACCTTCCTGTTGTCTCGTGGCCTCCTCAAGGTAGGAGTGATGATACATATGGGAAATCTCATTCCAAATGACTGACCCACTCATCCATGCTATCATCCAAATGAAATGAGCCATTCTAGGTAGCTCATCAAAGAAATATGCAACCCCGGGTTTGTGCAATGTGTTGGGGCTGAATGGAGAGTTTATATTTTCCCATCAAATTAGTTTCTCTCTCCATTTATGGTAATTATGAGAGGGTTTCTGATATTGGGCTGAAATTTCATGGCCTTCAAAAATGGCCCAAGCTACCCCACAAGATAAGTCAACCATGAAGTGCCTCCTCCAAAAACGCAAGTTTACCCCACAAGATAAGTCAACCATGAAGTGCCTCCTCCAAAAACGCAAGTTCTCCCAATGGCTCCTCCTACATGAAGGAAATAGGTGTGTTGTGGCAATCATGGTCTGCCCATGGTTTCTCCTAAACATACAACATGTAATATAGGGAGAATAATACTCCCAATGGGCATCTTCATCTCAAATCCCACCCTCCAAATAAAGCTCCTAATGAGTATAAACATATCAGCAATATATGGAAGCAAAATACAATGAAAACAAGTTGCCAAATGATAACTGGAGAGTGAATCAAAGTTCCACACAAGGAAATAGCGCAGTGCATCCCATGCCTGCCTTAAAAAAAAAAATAACAAGTGCTTCACTAGCCACTTGTTTCCTACCACAGTCATCTCATAAGATGGAAACATGAAGATACAATGTGGTGTCAATGGTGCACACCAAGAATCATGTGGCTTTCCCCACAAACCACCAATAAGGTAGCCAAAATCAATGCTACAAGTAGCTAAAAGTACATCATCATACAATATGCAAGAAGAGATAATTCTTCTTGATACATCATGCTACTCCAACAAGGAAAATAAGTACAATAAAAAATGTAAAATTATACCTCCTCCATCATGTACTTGAGATCTTGAGCTGAAATGGCTCAACTAGATTTTTTCCCTCACCTCCAATGAGTAGGGAAGTGGCTGTGACCTCCTCCCTATCACCATCCGGGCTATGCATCTCCCATATCCTGAAATATGTCATGCTGAATGCCCTCCCAAGTCAACTCCTCTGCCAAAGAAAGATATGCATCACAATGCATGGAAAGGAAGTCCTCATGTGCTGCATGAAGAAAATTCTCCTTGAGCTTAGAAGCTCTAGTCAAGAAGATCTTGTCATGAGAATAGATGACCACATCATCCACTACATAATCTTCATCTCTATCTGGGTCATCCAAAATCATGCATGCACCAAGATCCTTGGGGTACTCTACTAAGAGTTGAGACCTCCAGTATGGATTAATCCTCCTAAGAGACAGTGCTGGTGATCTGGCATGTGAAGGTCTCCTCATGTTGTTGCCCGTTACTTTGACATCCCCCATGCCAAAGTCTTCCTCCAAATTCTTCACCTCTCCAAAATCCAAGAGTGGTGAACCCAAAGACAAGATGTTTCTCATCAACTGTAGATCTGGTGGCCTCCATAGTGGAATTCCTCCATGTAGTGAGACATCAAAATTTGAAGTGGAATGAATATATGAGTGGACTGATTTGTCCCTCTCTTCACTGCGCAGTGCAATCCCCTCCCTATGTGTAGAAACCACCTGAAAAATATAAGGGTGAATGCTCATCATCCCTTGATGTTGATACTTCTCCTCTTCTCCCATATATGAGAATGTCTCATCCTCAATGAGTGACCCTTGATCTTGGTCATCTCTTGAAGGAGGAAACTCCATGTCTTCACAAATAGAAGAGGGCTCTTCAAGAAATGGGGATCTTGCCCTTAGAAAACTATCATGCATGTTTTTATCCCCTTTAAAATTATGGAGTGGATTTGGTTCAATAGGTCTCTCCAATTCATACAAAGTGTTTAAGTTTTTGTTTTTAACAAATGATAGTTCACAATGTCCTTTATCAAATCTCTTCACCATTTCTTTAGTGAACTCAACATAAGTTTTTACATTTGCATGAAAAAATGAAGCATAATAATTAAACCACCAATCATGGGCCATACCTTTGAAGTGCAGCGCTACTACTCCGATGGCCTTCTCCTCTGAAACTTGGTGTAGCTAAAAATAGGAATATAGCTCTTCTACCCAAGCTTTTTTGTGCACTTTGCTGATCCATCAAAGTGAGATAGGAAGATTCTACCTCTCTTACTTCTTTTGTGGCTACTAGATCTTGCCTCCTTGAGTTTGCAAAACCCTTGGAAGTCTAAGTGATCTTTGAGTCTCCATGATTGAGATTCATACTCCTGAAGGTAGTTACTCAAGGTCTCCTCCCTTGGTGCGCCTTCTTCCTCCATCCTTCTTACAATCAATGTGGGAAATAGACTGCGCTGTGGATCTGCATGTGTGGCTGAATTCTCACACTCATCATGTGAATAGCTAGGGCTTGCTTCAAATCCTCTCAGAAATATTCTACACTCCTCCCCTTTCATCTCCTTGAGATCTTCCTTGATGTTCTTCATAGCTTGGAAAAGAAGCATGGAGACCCTCTCTTCCATCATTCCTCCAAAGAATGGAGTCATGCCTATGTTTCTTCTGCACAAATTCTCTCTATGAGAAGCTTATCCTCCTAATGGCATGATATCTTGGATGCACAGGCTGAGCCAAGATTGATTCTTTGATACCATTGTAATATCCCAAAATAGGGAAAATCTACAACAATGAGAATATCTTAATATATTCCAAGGTTGGAGCTACAACAATACATGAACACAATATTGTAAACATAGAAAATATGACCATTTCATGAGAGAGAACAATATTCATCCATCATATTATTAATGAATCAACAAGAAAGTACAAAATATCATGAGGGACATGCCACTCAAGCCATAAGAACAAGTCTCCAATGATCAAAACAATAGATACATGAGATGCTGCGACTATATAGAATGCCCGAGAGTAGTTACTGCACAGTATATATTAGTGTAGATGCTGTTGTAGATGTATATACATTAAATATGGCTGAAGGAAACAAAATAAATTCCCAATAACGAAGATATGGGCTCCAATACAAGATTTCTAGCCAACCCAGAAAGGATTGCTAGAAATGTCGGAAAGCATACAATGTGAAAAATAACCCTGGGGTTAATGTGCCATTGCAAATGTAATATTCCTAAATTATCCCAAGCTAATAGGAATATTCAATTTTTCCTTGTTTTACTTTTCCTTTTCATGTTTATTAATAAATGACTAATGGAGGACATGTAAAACTCCTTAGATCAAAGAATAAATACATGCCCAATGTGAAAATGGATAAATCTGGGCCATTGTAATAAAATCCACTTGTGTGTGAAACAGGATTGAGACAATTGACTGTGTCAATAGGACCAAATCTTAGTTCTTTCTAGATTCATTGAACCATCTAGAGGCTCAACACAATTTTAGATGGAGGAGCTTCATGTGAAAGGAGCTAAAGTTTTGGAGGTGGTTTAGGGTTTTGCACATCCTCATATTATAAAAAAAAGGAGAAGGCTCAAGAGAAGGTTGTTGAAAGTATGATGATTTTGGAGAATTATGTTTTCTTAAACAAATTCTAGTTCTCTGGGATTTTTAGCAAGAGACTAGTGAGGATCTCCTGTTTGGGGGGGCTTATCCATCCTTCCATTGAGTAGCTCTTGGAGGGTTTTGTGCTTATTTTCCACTATCTGACATATGGCCAAGCTCCATATCTCTTTGGAATCGTAATTCAAGTGATGGTTTCATTGTCTAAGTGAGCTATATCAAGTGGAATCTAGATCTACTCAGATCTAGATCATACTATCATCTATTCTCAGTGAGTGAGTCTTTTATCCTCCTGGAAGAGTGTAGTATCAATGTCAGCTTCAGTTTCAGATCTTGGCATCAGGCCAAAGTGTATACTATCATCAACTACACATTTTCTCTCCTTGATCTATGTAAATTTTTTGGAGCAGTGTTTCATAGGTTTTGGCATTGTTTTGGAGACAAGGTCTCTAGTGTAAAGAAGCTCTCCTTGCACTGTGGTGATCCTTGTATTGGCCAACCAATCCATGTATGTTTCAGATCTGATTCACTCACTGAAGTATATGCTTTAGGTTTCCTGAATCATTTTTCAGATTTTCTGCAGTAAAACTCAAATCTACTCCTGTACTTTCATGTATTGCTGAAATCCCCAAGGGGAGTGTAATAAATAGTCTCTTTGGCTTCCAGATCTGTAATAGATCTGTATTTTCATGCTCATATCTGTTCTAGATCTAAGATATAATATATCAGTGCTTTATTCTTCAGAAAATTATGCTTTCTATCTTTCTTAGTAATTTCCAGTGTTGCAGCACCTCAATCTTGAGGGTTTATCCATGTAAAATCTCTTTTTTTTTTATCTTGTAAATGCATAAGTCTTGACCCAGATATAATTCCATGATTTTATAAACATATTTCATCTAACTCCTTTAGAAATTTACGCTTATTTAGCTTCACAAACTTTTTCATACACTAAGTCATGGGAAATCAGGGTTTTTAAGCCTAGTCGGGATTGGAGAAATTGTTTAATATAGCTAGGATCATTTTTTTGACCTGAAATTTGACATGGGAGTCCCACATGGTCTAAGATAAAATATCCTACAGCTATTTCCCTTATTTTTACGTGGAGTTCTGAATAAACTCATTTTAGGCCATAAATCACCTCTTTTCCCCACCCTTTTGAGTCCAAAAGTGAAGTAAAGGTTGTTTCTGATCATATTATTGAAGGATATGAACTATAAAATCTCTTATATTTCATAAGGCTGCATATAAAACTCTGTAATACCTTAGGGTATTCTCATTGTTGTAGAAAATCCATATTTGGAATATTATAGTGGTATCAAAGCATGATCTCTGGCTTAGCCTGTGAGATCCATCTATCATAAGAATAAAGAGAAGAAGAAAATATTATAATGATGTATAGGATGAGTCTCTTCTCATATATTTTTATATCTAAGAAGAGCCTCTCCAAAGAGGTTAGACAGACTAAGGAAGAAGAAGACAATGAAACTCTAAGAGGGTTTCAAGAAGAAGGAAGTTGCAGTGAGACCTATAGAAGGTTTCAAGAAGGAGATAAAAACCCATGCCCTTCCTACCCTCACCAAGAAGAGGAGTTTTACATAGAAAAAAAACATGACTCCACCACTTGGATGAATGACGAAAGAGGAGATTTCCCTACTTTTTTTCCAAACTATGAGAGGTATTGAAGAAGACCTCAAGGAGTTTGAATTGGAGGAGACTTGTACCAGATTTGGCACAACCTTTGAGGAGCAGCCTTCATGTTCAATGGAGGAGGACAACATAGTTGAGGAAGAAGCTATTGCTTCTACATCTCACTAGGGTATGATTAAAAATCCATCTATTGTCATTTCAGCACATTGTAATGAAGGGATCTACATCTTTGCTTGCTGCTAGTTTAGAGCAACAAAGTTGCACTACGTTGTGCAAAGGTAGTAAGGAAGAAGAAAGGAACCATTCCTCATTGGAGCATTCACATGAAAGCTTCATTCATGAAGCAATAGTGGATAGAATGATGGATGGTAGACATCTTGAAGTGAGAAACCCTTTCTCCTTTCTGGATGACCCTTTCTTAATGAGCACACCCTTGCTCAAAGAGAAACTTCTACTTGCAGCAAATCCAAGGCCCCTTTGGTTTTGGAAGGCCATGCATGAGGAGAAGACCTCATGGGAAGAATTCATTGGAGGTGCACTTCAGCACATCATGGAGTGCAAAGTTCTTCAACAGTTTGAGGAGGATCTTCCCTTCTCACACTTTTGAAAGAAAATGAAAATGTACTGCTGAAATGAAAAAGTGCTGCTAATCTAATGAATCAAAACAGTAAACTAGTGAACATGAAAATAAAACTATTCTTGCTGCCGACTAAACACAAAAGAAACTATGTTTAAGGAAATTCAAAATTGCAACAAAATAGATCTAAATCAGATTACATCGATTTATCTTCTGACCCTTCATCATTAGTCCAACTATGATTTTCGGAAGTAATCATAAACAACTTGAGTAACTGATATTTAATTTGCAGAAAGTAAACTAATACTAAACCATACACTCATGATTCAATCCCTCACCATCAGTCCAGCTGTGGCTTTCTGAGGCAACCGAAGATGTCATGCATGATTTAATATATCTAAATTTGCAGAAAAGAAACTAATACTAAACTACACATTTCATAATGCAACTCTCACGACTACTCAGCCGTGGTTTTCGGAGGCAACCGAAGATGTCATGCATGATTTAATATATCTAAATTTGCAGAAAGAAAGTAATACTAAACTACACATTTCATAATGCAATCCCTCACCATCATCTTGTAAATTTGTATTTCTTTGGAGTAAGTAACTCAAGATGCTATGAGTAGCTTAATATATCTAAATTTAACTACCGAAGCAAAAGAAAACATAAGCAACCGAAATGAATTGGTACAAGACCGAAATTAAAACTTAGCTATGAAAAGCAAACTAGCAGCAGAACAATGTTAGTTCCATGTCATTAGTCAAAAAGCTATGAAAATGCCCGGGCTGCCTATCTATAACCTGAAACAAGAACATTGATCAGTGATTAACAATCATAAAGCATGAAAGGCAGAAATGAAATGGAAATTATGGAAATGTATAAACAGAAATGAAACAAATGCAATATATATGAACATATGAATGGATTATGACACAATGATCTCTAAAGAAACAGAATTAAAATTATACACTAATGCACAAAACCTTAGCTGAGCAGGGGCCCTCTACACCAGCCTTGGCAACGGTCCTCAAATACGAATTAAGTTGGAAAACAAAGTCTTCTCATATTAAAAAGCAGTTCATTACAGAATGGTAATGTTACGGCACAAGTGCAGCGTAATCACTACAGAGCAGACTAATCAAAATATAACAGAGACTACATTCACTAACATCAACTAACTTCATATGCGTATGCAAACGCACTATATATAACAACAAACTGTAACTGTCTCCTAAAGTTCATGCTGGTAGAGAGCACGTAGACCACTACGTCCACGGATATAGGAGCATGGCCGTGTTGGAAAGTGAATCTACGGGAGGTGGATGCTTGACTTCGACTCCAGAGCTCTGCACAGATGTCGATTTAACCTCCCCAAGCTTAGAAACGGTCGTATGGATCTTTATGTGCCACGAAACAGAGTCCGGCCGACATGAAACTCCATGGTTGACTTCCATGTGGACGCCTTTGACCGCGGCTTCTTTGGACGAGTTTGCTTGAACCAATAGGACACGAACCATGTCCACGTCATTCCTGACCTGCCCATGTGGCTCGTTTCCTTTGTAGACACCTGTAGCATAGAGTTTCACAAAATAGCTGCGGAAAGTTGCAGCAGCTGCGGAAAGTGGCAAGATTCCGCAGCTGAATGAACAAAATCTAGATCAAATAGAAAACACAAAAATATAATTAAAAACCATGTTAGATACCCTTTTGCACATGATATTGAAAATTTGGGAGGTTTAGGTGAGTGAAAAAGGTATGGAAAAGATGCAAATTTGGGACTCAACATACCCCCACTGTGAAGGTGTTGCATGTCCTCATGCAACCAAAATTTTGATACTCTTTGTTCAGTTCATGTGCCTTGATACTTCAGCCAGCACATCCAATCCTCTTCTCTTCTTCTTTGGTACTTCCATCATTCTGGGTTTCTTCATTAAGCACCTAAATTTGATATTTACAAGTGCTCTGCTCAATTTCTGGCATTTCCTTTTCAATTTCTTATTCTTCTTTTGCCATATTCCCAAATGTAACATAGTATTATCATGGATGATCTTGTCCAGCTTGCCTTGTTCTTTCAATGTCTCATTTTCATTTTTGATGTGCCTATTTAAAAGCTCCAGCTCAAAAATTTCCTGTTTTAATGATTGAACTAAATCATCCCGCAATGTATGAGGCTGAATGGAAGAAGTACTTGGACCTGTGGCTGCCTTTTCCAAGGATTCTATATAGTCATATACCTCCTGCTGCTTGGGGTCTATTTCAGGTGTCATTTTCATTGGGCTGTCCCCAAAATGTTGTAAAGGAGAATTATGTTCAAAATCTGGCCGAGGAGGGCTTACATCAATATTTTGCTGAGAATAAGATGGAGTATGTTCATTGTCTGATTGGGAATGAAAGGAACCAGGTTCACTAACTGACTGAGATGGACTATGGTCAGTTGGGGACTGTTCAGATGTCTCCTCACCCAAATCAATGAAATGAGGACCCTTAATTTGTGTTTTTCTCAATTTCCCCTTAAGTCTGCTGCTTCTCCTCACACGCTGTGGTACACTACCCTTTTGTTTTTGTTTTCCTTTCTCTGTCTTCTTGGATATAGATGACTGTTTTTGAAGATAAACTAATCTTTCAGATAGCACTTGATGATCTTCTTCTTCAGAAGAAGGAGTTTTATGTACAGCCTCAATAGTTTCTTTCCCTTTTGGTGTTATTGGCTTCTTACCCTTGATTTCCTTCTTCTTTCTTTTTACCAATCTCTCTTCCCTATCAGTTCTTTTCATAGTAGTAGTAGGGGTATTTTGGATTTCATCAATTGTTCTTTTCCTCCTACTTCTTCTTCTTCTTATTGAACTACCTTCAGGAATTTCCTGAGGTTCCTCAAAGAAATTTCTAACTAGAAATTGTTCTCATGTGTCTTTTCTTTCCTTTAACTCCTTTTCAATCAGAATTTTTATAAGGCCATGGTGATATAGATGAGGCTCTACATCTCCTAAGTGTTTTTGAACAGTCACAGCCATTTTCTTCAAGCTATTGAATAGAAAATATGGGAGATTGAGAGTTTGATTTTCTAGAAAATTCATCAATAGCCTGGTATGGTACATGTACATGGACCCAAAACGGCCTTCACATGTAATGAATTTCTGAACAATTAGCAGTAAAGTGGCCCATTCTTCTTTCAATGCATGCACAGGGATTCCTCTTTTAAAAAAAGTTATGTCCATACCTTGGTTTCGTAAGATTGTTCTCCATGCCTCATCACTGATGCTTTTATTTTTGAACCAATGCTCTCCCTCCTGAAGAAGTTCTGTGGCTGTTGCTATAGATGCTTCATTGACTGCAAACTTGAGGTCTCCAATCTCTGCTTCCGAGCCATCAAACGACCTTGCAAATGCTTTCGTAACTTCTTTGTGATAACCTCCGAATTTCTGAATAAAACGTAGCCATTTTGCTTTCCTCAATATCTCTTTTGCTTGCGGATATCCCTCTATAAACTTCGGTCCTTCCGGCTCTGCTCTTAGCAATTTACCCATTTCACTTTTCTGTTCTTCACAAATTTGCCTTCGTGAGGGTTTCAAATGGAAATAGAATGGTTGAATGCACAGGAACGAGCACAATGGCTGTGGGGATGTATCATAAAATGGGAATGAGCACCATAAACGGAATGGAGTGAGACTGTGGGTAGATATCCGGAAGTGAGAATGAGCAAAGTGGGGTTTCGTAAACACGACAGAGACACAACAAAGAGATTAACAAAGTATAATACATTCGGCAGCGTTCTGAATTTTGGTGGCTGTGTAATAAATATGAACACGTTTCAATCAACGGTTATGAATTCTTGCGGCTGTAAGAGTCCTTGATCAAATCAAATACGTCTCATTATCTCCGGTGGGATATTGGAACATGAGTGAAAATCGGAATTTTAATGATAAAACCGTTTGTGAATGAATGCAAGAGGATAATATGGAGATCGTGAAAGGTTACGGAACTGTCAATATAATCATTGCGCGTAATGGATAGAGCTCATGGTTCAAAACTATATAAAAATGTGTTTTTCAATACTATTTGAAATAAACTTTATTCATACCTTTGGAATCTTTGCCTTTTCCTTTGGTCTTCAACTGATTGATCTCCATTGGTGTCCTGAATACTCCATTGATCCTCTCACCTGCATTTTATTTCATAATTATGGAAATAACATCTAACTGTACATTCTCTTTGAGAACAGAGTAGTAGCTGCGGAATCTGCTTCTGGCTGCGGAAACTGGAGTCAGCTGCGGAAACAGATGTCAGCTGCGGAAACTGACACAGCTATTACTTGGTTGAATAGAAATGAACAAATAACAAATGACCAGATGGAAATGGTCATGAAAAAGATTTTTATTGATGGAATGGATGAAATGAAGTGGAATGAAGTGAAATGAAATGAAATGAAATGGAATGTAGTGGAATGAAATGGAGTGGGTGGTGACAAAGCTTATGAAATGAAAGAGAGAGATTTTTTTTGGAAAATATAGAGTGTCAGAGGTCCCTGATTTTCACCCTATATTTTCTGCATAAGACTGCCAATCAATGATTGGTTTTCAGGCTTATACCATTTTTTTTATTTTTTTTTTATTTTTTTATTTTTTTTTTTTAACTGAAAAACAAAAGCTAGGCTGGTAGAGAAGAAGAATTCTTCTGTACCAGCCTGATTGCAGAACTTTCTTGAAACATCTTGACAAAATCCTCTTTTGAGAGTGGCTTATGATAAACTTTCAATCTATGGCCATTCACGATAAGAGGAGTTTGAAACTCATCAATGGTCTTGATTCTTATAGCTCCATTGCTAAAGATCTTGTCAATCTCATATGGCCCAAGCCAATGAGTCTGAAATTTCCCTTGAAAATATTTAAACTTGGAATCAAATAACAATGCCCAATCTCCTTCTTGAAACTTCTTTTCTTTGATATATTTGTCATGCCATTTAGTCCTTTGATATTGAACTAGATCAGTTCTTAGAATTGCTTCTTGTCCGATCTCATCTAGCTCATTCAACTGCTCCATTCTATGCTTTTGGGCTTCTGATAAGTCCATCCCCAACTGAACTGCTATCTTGAAGGTCTTGACTTGGAACTCAATGGGGAGCAAGACTTCTTTCCCATAAACAAGTTCATAGGGAGAATGTCCTGTTGTATTTCTCCATGTAGTTCTGTAGGCCCACAAGGCTTCGGGAAGCCTTTCTGCCCAATCTCTTCTATGTAGATGAACAGTTTTGGTGATGATACTTTCAAGAACTTTGTTTGTGGACTCCACTTGACCATTTTCTTGCGGATGGTAAGGAGTAGATATTCTGTGCTTGATTTTGTATTCTTCCATCAACTTCTCCACCAAATTGGATGTGAATTGGCTCCCCCTGATCTGTCACAATTTCTCTTGGAACACCAAAGCGAGTAAAAATATCCTCATAAAGAAAATGAACAACTGAATTTTCAGTAGCAGATACTAATGCTTTGGCTTCTACCCATTTAGTAACATAATCAATGCAAACCAATATATACTTCTTTTGCTTAGATGGTGGATTAATAGGTCCAATGAAATCTAAAGCCCATTTTTCAAAGGGTTCAATGAGTACCTGTGTTTGCAATGGCATTTCATTTGAAAGGGTAGGTTTCCCTACTCTTTGGCAGCTATCACACCTTTTGACATATTGTTTTGTATCTTTGAAGAGAGAAGGCCAATAATATCCCAAGGAAAGGATTTTATAGGCCGTCCTTTTGTCCGCAAAGTGTCCGCCGCATGGTTCATCATGAAATGCCTTAAGAATATCAGGCATTTCATCTTCCCTGACACATCTTCTGATCACAAGATCTGGCCCTGTTTTAAACAATTCGTTAGAAATCCATGAATATTTTGAACTCTCCTGAATAATCTTTCGTTTTTCTTTTGGAAATAAATGTGAAGGTAGTTTCCCTGTAACCAAATAGTTAGCAATATCTGCATACCAAGGGGTCTTAATAGTTACTGCAAACAAGTATTCATCAGGAAATTTATCTTCTACAGGAGAATATTCTTTAGTATTTTGAATCCTAGACAAGAAATCAGCTACTGTATTTTGTTTTCCTGGTCTATCCAACACAGTAATATTGAATTCTTGCAAAAGTAAAAGCCATCTTGTCACTCTGCCATTAGTAACAGGTTTGTTCATTAAATATCTAATTGCAGAATGGTCAGTATGAATAAAAGTTTCATAGCCCGTTATGTAATGTCTAAACTTATTAATTGCATGAACAACAGCTAAAAACTCTTTTTCAGTCACAGTATAGTTCAACTCTGTGGGAGTCAAATTTTTACTGGTGTAATAAATGGCATATGGAACTAAATCTTTTTGACCCAACACAGCTCCTAGAGCTGTATCTGAAGCATCCGTAGAAATATGAAAAGGGAGTTTCCAATTTGGTCCTCTCAAAATAGGTGCTTCAGATATTCTTGTTTTCAAAGTTTCAAAAGTTGATTGACAATCAGGATCCCATTTAAATTCACAGTCTTTTGTAAGCAATTTGAAGAGTGGAGATGCTATTTTAGTGATTTTTTCTATAAATCTTCTATAGTAACCAGTAAATCCTAGAAAAATTCTAACATCTCTTTGACAATTTGGAATAGGCAACTTGGAGATGACTTCAACTTTTGATCTATCAACCTTAATCCCATCTCCCGAAATATGATGTCCTAAAACAATCCCTTCAGTAAACATCATAAAGCATTTTTCATGGCTTAATGAAAGGTTTGTTTCTTTACATCTTATAAGAACTTTTTTCCAAATTTTCTAATGCCTCTTCAAATGAATTACCATAAACTGTAAAATCATCCATATAAACCTCTACACAATCATGGATTAGATCAGAAAAATTCCTAGTACTACTCTTTGGAATGTTGCGGGTGCATTACATAACCCAAAAGGAAGCACTCGGTAGGCAAAAGTTCCCCATGGACAAGTAAATGTGGTCTTATCTTGATCTTCAGGTGCTACCTGAATTTGATTATAGCCACTAAAACCATCCAAAAATGAAAAGTACTTTTTACCTGCTAATGTATCTAATACCCGATCAATAAAAGGCAAAGGAAAGTGATCCTTCAAAGTTGCTTTGTTCAATTCCCTGTAATCAATGCATACCCTCCATTTACCATTCTTTTTAGGTACTATAACCAAAGGAGAAACCCATCGGCTATCTGAAATTGGATAAATGAAGTTTACATTGAGTAGTTTTTGGAGCTCTTCTTTCACTATCTCCTAAGATTTGGATTCATCCTTCTTTGAGGTTGTCTGATTGGTCTACTGTTTTCCTCAATATAGATATGATGGATGCAAGTCTTAGGATCAATACCTTTCATGTCAGTATACTCCCATGCAAATGCAGTAGAATGTTTTTGCAAGATTCTGGTTAGTTCTTCTTGTTGTGATTTCTCCAAATGTTTGTTGATATTCAATGTTTTTTCTGGAAAAATCTCAATAGCAGAATTACCAAACTCTTCCATAGAGTAAAGAGACATTTGTCTAGATGATAAATATTCTATGTCAGATTCCAACTGAAATTGTGTGGGGTCATATTCTCAAGATGTCTCAAAATTTTCTAATGTGTTCAGAATTTGACTATCCTCACTAATTTCAGAAATGGTAAAGACAGGTTGTATAGTGTTCTCATCATCGACCCATTCATTGTCTCCTATTTCTGTGATTGCTCTTGCTGGAGGATACAAATTTAATTTCTTTGTCGAATTACCATTTGAAATGTACATGTCTCCAGATCTACAACTAATAAAAGCATCAGCTGTGGCCAGCCAAGGTCTTCCTAAGATAATAGGATGTCCTCCTAGATTACTTTTGGGAGTCAAAATCATAAAGTCTACTGGATATTCCCAAGAATCTAAGGAGACTGAAATATCTTCTAATACACCATTTGGTTTAATAACCGATCGATCTGCAAGTTGCAATAAAGTAGGTGTAAAAAGAAGGTTAGGAAGTTTTAACTGTTCCATAGTCTGTCTACTCATAATGTTGATAGCAGCCCCTAAGTCAATCAATGTGTTTGGAATTTCTATCCCATTTATATGTGTCTTGACAAATGGACTTCCTGGATCTACATACTTCTGCATGGTAATTTTTCCCATCATAATATCTGCAATCTTTCCTACCAGGTGGATTCTTCTTGTGTCTTTTAGTTTTCTTCCTGGTCTTTTGAAACTCAACTCCTTTATGGTTTTTGCTAGAATAGGAATCTCTCGAATGGCTTGTAGCAAGGGAATCTTGATACAAACATTCTTCAATTCATCTAGAAAGTCATAGTTAGGCAACAAGATTTGCTTTTCCACCCCCTTGTCAATTTGTAGTCTTTCAGGAAAAGGAGGTGTAGATGAAGATGCGGGTTGCTCAACTATAGGAGTTGTGGATGTTAACTTTTCTTTTTCTTTTTGAATGTTTGAATTTTGAAGATATTCTTCCTCATAACCCTTATTGACTTGAAGAGAATCCTCCTCAGAGGTATCTTGCTCTTGGATATCTATAGAAGGTTTTTCTAAAACTCTACCAGATCTGAGTTGTACATCATTGAGAGGAACAATCATATAGGTAGGAAATTGTTGTCCTTCTACCATGTAAGTATTCTGAGGATTTTTATTGTTAGGATTTGCCAATGGCTGAGATGGAAGTGGATTTGTCTTTTGTTGGTATGGGAGCATGAGTTGAGGATTTGGATTTTGTTGAGAAGGTTGTTGTGGAAATGGAAATGAAAGTTGTGGATTTGGGTTTGGAAGTTATGGAGCTTGTTGATTTTGAAAAGATGGAGGATATTGATAAAATTGAGCAAATCTCCCATAAGGATTTTGCATCCCTTGTACCCATGGCTGATATTAATTTTGATGTTGGGGCCAAGGTTGTTGCCAAGGAGTCCAATTTGGTGGGGTTTGAAGATTCATAGGGTTATTAAACCCTTGAGATTGTTGTCCCTGCCAAGGTCTCCTTGCGACAAAACAGAGAGATTCTACTTAATTTGGATCTTCTTGAAAAACAGCTTTGAGTCCAGGGATTGAAGGACAATCCTTGATCTCATGATTTTCTGAGCAAATCATACATGTTTCTACAACTTTTGCATCCAAGGGACATTCCCTTAAAGCATGTTTCTTTCTACATTTCGGACAAAAGATGGCTAAAGCATCCGTTTCTGCTTTCTGCTTGTTTTGGATTTTAAGGGTGTCTAGTTGTTCACTAAGGCTCCCTAAGATATCAGTTTTGAACTCATCAAGCATATTACCAATCTCTGCCCTACTTACTGATCCAGTTGCATATTTGTTAGCCCTAATAAGAGAAGGATCCCTAGGCCCTTTTCCTGTTTTAGATTTTCCCCTTGAGAGATGGACACATAGTTCTGTTATATCACGAAGTGGGAGTTGAGAAATGTCTCATTTCCCCATCATGTTTAAAATATCTATCCATTCATCTCTAATGGCTTTTAATATGAGGGCTTTCAAGGTTTCATCATCTAAGTTGCTCGTCTTTGCTCTTTTCAAGTTGTATTGAAATCTTTCAAGTAAGTCTTCCAAATTTTCATCTTCTTTTTGCATCATTTTGAATACCTCATCCTTGTGATTGGTGGGCATACAATAGTCCAAGTATCTATCCAAAAATGTTTGTTTCATTTCATTCCAAGTCCTCATAGATTGAGTGGCTAATCCCATGAACCATTTCAAAGCAGATCCCTTCAATGTTGAAGGAAACAGTTTGAGTTTTTGAGAATCTTCCATATAGTCATAAGTTCGACACACAACTTCAAACTCAAACAGAAATGTTTCAGGATCCTCACTTCGCAATCCATAAAAGTTAGGGAGAACAGATGGTGAGATATTTTTCATTGTTTCATGAGTTTCCTCATCAACTATAGGGAATCCAAGCAAATTGTCCCTATTTCTACCATCATTTCCTTCACCATTGTTATCTCCATTATCTCCTCCTCTTCTACCTCCACCTCTATTTATTACTTCCTCTGCCATGATAGTTTCTTTAGATTCCTTATAGTCCTCTAGTTCTTCTACCAAGGAAGGATGAGAGAAAGTCTCTTTGTTTTCTAAGTGGGTTTTAGTAGGTGGTATAGGAGAATCCTCTAATTCAGCTGTTCCTCGACTTCCAAAAATCTTAAGGCTAGGGGTAGATGGTGGTGAATCTGGTCTATGCCTTGAAGAAGATGGAGTTGTGAAAATCGAACTCTTGGCTTTAGCTATAAACCTTCCCCTAGAATCTATTGCTCTATGCATGCCATTTTTTATTTTTAAAAAAAAAGTTGGGCTAATAATTCTCTTTCTGATCTTCCAGATCACACTAGGTGCAAGCAGAGAGCATACTTAAGAAATTACTAAACCAATAACTCTCTTTTCTGATCCTCCAGATCACACTAGGTGCAAGAGGAGAGCATACTTCAAGAAGTTATCAAGTTTTCCCTTCGTTTATGATTTTATGTTTTTTTTTTAAGAAATTGGCTACCTAGTTACACTTCCCCGGCAACGGCGCCAAAATGTTTGGTCAATTTAGTGTGTCCTAAATTGCCGCATTTAATTTGTCAATCCGGGAATCGTAAGCTGATGAAGTGCGGCGCACTATATGTGCAAGATAACCTATTTCTTAACTTTTTGTCGTTTTTGGTTTTTCTAAGGTGAAATGGGAATTCTAAAATGAAAACAAGTTTGGTTATATTTGTTCAAGGAAGTGATATCCCCTATAATGATTTACCAACTTGAAACTTTAAAAGCAATTTGAAATTTACAATGATAAGACTTTGAAAGAAAATGAAAATGTACTGCTGAAATGAAAAGATGCTGCTAATCTAATAAATCAAAACAGTAAACTAGTGAACATGAAAATCAAACTATTCTTGCTGCCGACTAAACACAAAAGAAACTATGTTTAAGGAAATTCAAAATAACAAAATAAATCTAAATCACATTACATCAATTTATCTTCTGACCCTTCATCATTAGTCCAGCTATGATTTTCGGAAGTAATCATAAACAACTTGAGTAACTGATATTTAATTTGCAAAAAGTAAACTAATACTAAACCATACACTCATGATTCAATCCCTCACCATCAGTCCAGCTGTGGCTTTCGGAGGCAACTGAAGATGTCATACATGATTTAATATATCTAAATTTGCGGAAAAGAAACTAATACTAAACTACACATTTCATAATGCAATCCCTCACCATCAGTCCAGCTGTGGCTTTCGGAGGCAACTGAAGATGCTATGAGCAGCTTAATATATCTAAATTTGCAGAAAAGAAATTAATACTAAACTACACATTTCATAATGCAATCCCTCACCATCAGTCCAGCTGTGGCTTTCGGAGGCAACTGAAGATGCTATGAGCAGATTAGTATATTTAAATTTTAACTACTGAAGCAGAAAAACAAAACTGAAATGAACAAAGCAAGACTGAAATTAAACAAAAGCTATGAAAAGCAAACTAGCAGCAGAACAATGTTAGATCCATGTCATTAGTCAAAAAGCTATAAAAATGCTCGGGCTGCCTATCTATAACCTGAAACAAGAACACTGATCAGTGATTAACAATCATAAATCATGAAAGACAGAAATGAAATAGAAATTATGGAAGTGTATAAACAGAAATGAAACAAATGCAATATATGAACATATGAATGGATTATGACACAATGGAATGAAATTAAAATTATACACTAATGCACAAAACCTTAGCTGAGCAGGGGCCCTCTACACCAGCCTTGGTAACGGTCCTCAAATACGAATTAAGTTGAAAAACAGAGTCTTCTCATATTAAAAAGCAGTTCATTACAGAATGGTAATGTTACGGCACAAGTGCAGCGTAATCACTACAGAGCAGACTAAAAGATAACAGTGACTACATTCACTAACATCAACTATCAACTAACTTTCTATGCGTATGCAAACGCACTATATATAACAAAAAACTGTAACTGTCTCCTAAAGTTCATGCTGGCAGAGAGCACGTAGACCACTACGTCCACGGATATAGGAGTATGGCCGTGTTGGAAAGTGAATCTACGGAAGGTGGATGCTTGAATTCGACTCTAGAGCTCTGCACAGATGTCGATTTAACCTCCGCAGGCTTAGAAACGACCGTATGGATCTTTATGTGCCACGAAACAGAGTCCGGCCGACATGAAACTCCATGGTTGACTTCCATGTGGACGCCTTTGACCGCGGCTTCTTTGGACGAGTTTGCTTGAACCAATAGGACACGAACCATGTCCACGTCATTCCTGACCTGCCCATGTGGCTCGTTTCTCTTGTAGACACCGAGCAAGCGCGCGCAGAAACAGAGTAAAACTCCCTTCTAGGTTTTATATTGAGTCAATAGAGTCATTGTCAATTTTATTAGACCCTTGGGCTTTTGTATCATGTAAAAAGGATTATTTTTGAGTCAAATAGGTCAATTGACACCTCCACTAGGTCGAACCTTACCCGATGAAGTCAGCCTACATTAGGGCAATTCGACCCACAAAAGAGGCTATATATAGAGAAGCAGTTCGATACATTTGTCACACTCACTCAACAAGTTCGATACACAAGAAAGAGAGGCACAAAAAGTGCGAAGTTGCTAGAGAAGGAAGAAGATTGCAACAGACAAAATTGAAGTTTTGGGCTATCTATCTCTCACATGTGCAACGTTACTAGGCACTTGCAGGGTCGAAAATTTGAAGTTTATTGCTGGTCGAAGTTCTGTTGCAGGGGAGGCCAAAATTCTGTGGCTGTAGGGTCGAAACTCTAGGTTGAAGTTACTGCTAGGAGGTTATCATTTGGAGAAGAAGGAAGGGATGACTTGGTGGTTGGAGGAAGTCTGTATCAAGGTCAAAGAGTCTTGGATCATCTCATCTTGTCTTATGAATCTACTGAAGGAAGAGTTCTGATTGGGTTTTCCCCTTGTAGGGGTTTTTCCCTGGCTATGTGCCTACATCTTGTGTCTCTTGTTCTTGTGATCTTCATACACATATAGTTTGGTAATTGCTTGATGAAAGAATTTAAATAAGAAACAAAGGAAGCCAACATAATTCACAAGTAATTATCAAGTAAGAGGAATCAAACCCTAATTTCCACTAGCATTGATTTCGCAACATGGTATCAAAGCTAAGGTCAAGGAAGGTTGGAGATCACTTTGTTGGCTGGAAAGGAAAGGTTACTCCCTCTATGACAAGTTACTTGAACATGGGATTCAATATTATAAGAATTGCAGGTTGCTGGATTGGAAGGATCATCTACAACTTATTTAATAAGGTAAAAAAGCAAAGGGTTCTTTGCTGCACTCATAGTTACACTTCATGATGACAATGCATGGATCATTGATGGTGGAGCATCGAGACATATGATGGGAGAAAGTACACAACTTCCCTCTCTTTCAAAGGAACCATCATCTCATTCAATGGAGATAGGAGACAACCACAATTATGCAGTCAAGGGTCTGGGATCAACATCACTGAAGCTAGAAAATGGAGCAAAGCTACATCTCAACGATATACTCTATGTTCCAGGTTTGAAAAATAATTTATTTTCAATTTCTTGTTTAGAAGATAAAGGAGATTGGGTTGCCTTTGTAGATGGTAAAGTTCTGGTTTGGGGAAAACATTCAAGCATTGATAAGGCAAAAGTTATTGGAGTACGTGAAGGGAGGTTACATAGAGTCATAACACCATCCCCTCAAGCCCTAGTTCATCTTTATTATGTGACCTTCATTGATGATCACTCTAGAAAGACATGGCTCTACCTTCTCAAGGCAAAGGACAAAGTATTTGAAAAGTTCAAAAAATATAGATCTGAAGTGGAGATTCGACAATGGTGGGGAATACACTTCAAAAGAAATAATTGCATATTGCAAAGAAACAAGTATTAAGAGGGAGCTCATTGTTCCCTACAATGACGAGCAGAATGGAGTTGTAGAAAGGAAAAATAGTACACTTGAAGAATGTATACTAACAATGATTTTTGATTAAGATCTACCAAATTTCTATGGGGAGAAGTAGCAATGACCACAATATATATACAAAATAGAAGCCCTCATAGAATCCTTGAGAATATGACACCTGAAGAAGCATTCATAGAAAAGTAGCCATGTGTGGACCATCGCTGAATCTTTGGGTGTCCCACATGCATCCATGTTCCAAAGGACCACCGAAAGAAACTAGATTCTACAAGCATTAAAGGGATCTTCGTTGGCTATAGTCTTTCTTCAAAGGCATATAGAACCTACATCAAGGAAGGAAGACATATTGAAGTTCGCAGGGATGTTATATTTTATGAAAATCATGCCTATAAAAGATCCAAAGATGTTCCTATTGATTTTGATGACGAAGATATACCACTATTTGAAGAAAAAGACCACCATGATAAAACAACTACAATCCAAGAAAAAGAAGAAGAAGGACCAAGTGAGCCTATTCAACCCATAATCATACTTGAAACAAGGAAGAGGCCAAATTGGTTAAAAGCTACTCTTGAAGATGCCGAAGGACATGGAGCTGCTAAAGGAACTTTTAGCGAAAACAAAAGACCAAAAAGATATTCAAGATATTTAGCTAGGACAAAATTAATTGACGCTGAACCAACTACATTTGAAGAAGCTGCTAATCAAGAAGAATGGAAGAAGGCAATGCAAGAAGAATATCAATCCATCATGAATCCTAGATCAAGTGACAAATCGATTGTCACTTCAAAATGGATTTTCAAAATCAAACATGCTATCGTTGGAAGCATAGACAAATACAAAGCTAGATTCGTTGCAAGGGGTTTCTCTCAAGAGGAAGGCATAGATTATGAAGAAACCTTTGCACCTACTGCAAGATATACTACTATAAGATATATGGCTTCGTTGGCTGCTACAATGGGATGCAATATCCATCAAATGGACGTAAAAACAACATTTATGAATGAAACCATCGATGAAGAAGTATACATTGAACAACTTGAATGCTTTGAAACAAATAGCAAGGACACTCATGTTTGCAGACTCAAGTGTTGATTTTTGTAGCATCGGAAAGTGATCTAAGTCTCAAATTTGGTGAGGAGGCTTAGACACCAGTATTCCAAAGAACCCAGAAACCGTTTGTGGAAATTCCACTCGGTTCATGTTTTATTAAAATAATTAATTATTTTAATGAAGACCCTAAGTATAAACTTAGGGAAATTAAATAATTAATGGGTATTAATAAAATAGAGTGTAAATCTTCTAGAGATCAAAGATCTAGTCAATTTTTAATCTTAGCCATTGATTAGACTTCTAATGTGGGCTGTTGATTCATCAATGAGAAGATTATAAAAGAAGGCTTGAGGGTCATTTGGAAGGCAAGTAGGGCAAGTGTTCAGTAACTTGAGGGAAGTCAATTATGAAGGAATAGAATTCGATTTTAGAGGGAGATTTGCAAGGGTGGAGGAAGCATAGGGCATCAACAGTGTCGGGGCACGAGGGAAGGAGGAAGCAGGAAAGCAGAGAGGCAACACCTCGGAGCACAGCACATAGGCCTCACGTAGTAGTGACGCAAGGTTATGCTGTCTCTATGCAGAGAGCTACAGAGGAGGCATGCAGAGTGACACAAGGAGGGCTAGGGGACCCCTCAGGTGTCAGAAATTCATCAGAGGATTAAAGGAGAATTATCTCAAGTGTATCTCGAGAAAATTTCTCAGTTGTTTTTGCCAGACTTTCCTTGTAAAGATTTCAACGTTGAAGATTAATATATAAACCCTCATCTACTGCACTGGTTTTCCCACATTGGGTTTTTTCGGGGACAATTGTCCAAAAATAATTGTGTCTATGTGATTGATTCTTATGCTTGTATTCTTTACTGTTCTGTTCTCTGCATTTACTTGGGTGATTACTGCAGTAGTGTTTATTTCAAAATTTACTGGAAGAATTATATAATAACTTATTGGAATAATAAGTAGCAGAAATGAATCTATCATTGCAGTAGTATTTCAGGATTGAAATTTTGACATCAAGAAAGCCCTATATGGCTTGAAGCAAGCTCCTAGGGCATGATATGCAAGAATGGATGCATATCTCTTAAGAATTGGGTTCATCAAAAGTTCTGCAAATCCAAACCTCTACATCAAGGTGGTAGATAATGAACCAATCATTATTCTACTATATGTGGATGATTTATTTATTACCTGTGTAGAACGAAGAATACAAGAATGCAAGAAGATGTTGGCAACTGAATTTGAATGAAGGATCTGGGACTTCTGCATTATTACTTGGGTTTGGAAGTCTGACAGAAAGCTAGAGAGATATATCTGTGGCAAGGAAAATACATAATCAGAATATTGCAGAAATTCGGTATGATGGATTCCAAGCCTCTGACTACTCCCATGATCACTAATCTCAAGAAGTTGAGAAGCTCCGACTCTAGTCTCGTCGTTCCTACTAGCTATAATAAGTTGGTAGGTTTTTTGATGTATATGGTAAATACTAGACCTGATATATGTTTTGCCATAAATATCCTCAGTCAATTTCAGTTGGAGCCTCGTCATGACCAGTGGATAGCTGCCAAGCATATCTTGAGATATCTATGTGGCACAATACATCACTGCCAAAAGTATGATAGTAAGGAAGACAAATTAATAGGTTTTACAGATTCAGATTGGGATGGAAGTGAGAATGATGGAAGGAGCACTACATGTGGATGTTTTAGTTTGGGATTTGCCATTATTTCGTGGATAAGTAGAAAACAAGATCTAGTTGCATTAAGTAGTGCTGAAGCAGAATACGTTGTTGCATGTGAAGTAGTAAAGGAAGCTGTATGGTTAAGGAAAATTCTCTCAGATTTGTTTAGGAGGCCTATAGATCCTACTGTGATAAATTGTGATAATCAAAGCAACATCAAGATGTTTGAAGATCTCGTATTCCATGCAAGAATGAAGCATATCAACAAGAAGTACCACTACATTAGGTGTTTTGTACAAGATGGGGTCGTAAAGCTAGATTATATTCCAACAAATGAACATGTAGTTGATTTGCTGACAAAGTCTCTTCCGAATAGGAAGAGTTGAAGCATCTAATGGCGGATGCTTGGGAAGACGTTTGGCTGACCTATGTGTGTTTGATGTCTAGATCTCGAAGAGGGAGGGTGGCATTGGTCTTTGATACACACCTAGATCTCTTGGTTGATGGTTAGTTTGAAAGCATGATGGTACCTAGACTAGATGAAAGCTTTAGTCCATTTTAGTCCCACCTGGAAAAATAACCCTAGTCAGGTATCTAGTTTGTGGCACTGGGTGTGCTTGAATTTTTGGTAGTTCATGTGTTTTGAGATTTTCCATGTACTTGTGTATATATATATGTAATTATAAATTCCCCCCTATTTGAGAGGGAGTGTTGAAGAATGTAACTAGGTTTGGTCTTCATAATTGTATAATGTAATATGTGTGTCAAAAGAAATTTTTATTATTAATAAAATGACTTATTAAAGCATGGGTTTCATGCTTGGGTCATCATTTTAGGTCAAAGCCTCCATTGTATGCTTCTAAGTTTTATATTGAGTCAATAGAGTCATTGTTAATTTTATTAGACCCTTCTTGGGATTTTGTATCATGTAAAAGAAATTATTTTCGAGTCAAATAGGTCATTTGGCACCTCCACACCAAGTCGAACCTTACTTGATGAAGTCGGCCTACATTTGGGCAATTCGACCCACAGAAGAGGCTATATATAGAGAAGTAGTTTGATCCATTTGTCACACTCAACAAGTTCGATA
Source organism: Pinus albicaulis (assembly GCA_034641835.2). Lineage (NCBI taxonomy): Eukaryota > Viridiplantae > Streptophyta > Pinopsida > Pinales > Pinaceae > Pinus > Pinus albicaulis. The sequence continues at coordinate 126,638 of JAXQQM020081255.1, read as the reverse complement.
CACAACAAAGAGAGGTAGAAAAAGTGCGAAGTTGCTAAAGGAAGAAGATTGCAGGGGAATACAAAATCGAAGTTTTGTGCTATCTATCTCTCACACGTGCGAAGTTACTGGGCATTTGCAGGGGTTGAAAATCTGAAGTTTACTGTAGGTCGAAGTTCTGTTGCAGGGGAGGTCGAAATTCTGTTGTTGCAAGGTTGAAACTCTAGGTCGAAGTTACTGCTAGGAAGTTATCATTTGGGGAAGGAAGGGCTGATTTGGTTGGAGGAAGTTTGTGTCTAGGTCAAAGAGTCTTGGATCATCTCATCTTGTCTTATGAATCTACTGAAGGAAGAGTTCTGACTGGGTTTTCCCCTCAGAAGGGTTTTGCCCTGGCTGTGCGCCTATATCTTGCGTCTCTTGTTCTTGTGATCTTCATACACATAATTTGGTAATTGCTTGATGAAAGATAATTTAAATAAGAAATAAAGGAAGCCAACATAATTCACAAGTAATTACCAAGAAAGAGGAATCAAACCCTAAATTATACTAGCGTTGATTTCTCAACACAAATAACACTTACAAGATGACAAGAGATATATCTAATCAAATAAATACAAGTAGCTCCAAGAAAGATCGAAATTTCAGCCACTAAAGATATCGAAATGCATCATAGAAGTCTCCAATAACATCCAAGAAAAAGTGCGAAGTCTTTTTACAAGAGAGATCCAAGTGATGATGGTGATCTCTTACATTGTGAGTCGTCTCTATTTAGATGATCCTTTTCCTAATTCAAATTAGCCTAATAGCCCCTACAATTATAAAATAATATGCAAATAACAAGTCCTTGGTGACAAGCCCACCAAGTAGCTTATAAGTGATGAAGAAGCCATTCATAAGTCAAGCCAAAATGATAAAATCGTAGTGTAGAAGGGCTGCTGGTAGGTTGAATTGAGTCCTCAACGCGCAATAACGAAGGAGAGGGCTCCATGAATGATGGGGAAGGGGTTGGCCCCTTAATCTCTGAGTAAATGATCATGTGGTGCCCCAAATTGGCTTTGGGGACAAGTAATGGTCTCACGGGTCTCTTGATGAAAAATGAGCCTATAGATTGCTCCAAATGAATGCACAGAAGTTGGTGCTTTCCCTCCCATGTCTGAAGTGAAGACAAAGCCCAAGCAAGTGTGAAAAGCAATCACCGAAGAAGTTGAAAAATCAAGGACCGGGAACAATGGCCTCCTCATCATACAAGGGTTTCAAATCTGATGATAAGCTGACTAACAAGTCCAATTATCATGCTTGGAAAATGTCTCTAGATTTGACATTGGAAGACCAAGATGTTAGGGATTATGTGCAGGGGAAGATCCATGAGCCTCCGTCAAATGCATTGGTTGCCCACTAAGACAAAGTACAAGAAAGGGGAAGTCAAGGCGAAGAAGATCATAAGGAATTCTATTCATAAGCACTTGGTTGCTTATATCTCCAAGCTGGGCACATCCAAAGACATTTTCCATGATAAGTTGGTTAGCATGTTCAGGGCTAGCATTGCTAATCACGTTCTCTTTTTCAAGAACAAGTTGAAGAATATCAAGAAGGGCAAAGAAGAATCCATCCAATCTTATTTTATGAGGCTCATAGAAACAAAAAAAATGATCTCTTAGGTATTGGAGAAGAAATAGCTGTCCGAGAGCTCGTTCTCATTGCTCTTGGAGGACCCCCTCGAGATTGGTATGTGTTTAATACTATGATTCTTAATAATAATGTGATTCCTTATTTGAATTGTTGATGAGATGCACTCAAGAGGAGACAAGGATGATGGAGAGAGACCATCCCTCTAATGGGAATGGAGGTGACCCTACTGCCTTCACCGCTCATGCAAAGAAGAGGAACAATGGTGGTCTGAGAAATCAAAACCATGGAAGAGCGGGTCCCAAAGAAAGAAAAGGATGATGTTACACTTGTAACAAGTTTGGTCACTATGCAAGAGAGTGCCCCAATAGAAGTGACTCTCCTAGAGATGATGACAACAACAACTGCAGGGGGAATGGAAATAAAAGGAACAATAGGTTCAAAGGAAAGAGGAAGGCTCCCTTTGATCGAAGTGGAAATGGGCAACCTTTCAAGAGGTCAAGGAATTCCACGTATGATGAATCTAATGTTGTTGATAGGAAAAATGAATATATTCTCATATCTGCCCTCTTCGCTGCATCTCCTTCTGATACGTTGGACAATTGGTTGATTGATAGTGGTGCCTCAAGACACTTCACTGGATATAAGGAAGCCCTCTCTGATTTGATTGAAAAGGATACTAATTTGGAAATTATCCTTGGAGACAATGCCACCTATCCCGTGAAAGGGATAGGGACTGTGACTCTTCGTCTAAATCAAGGTCAAGTTCTCCACTTGCAAGATTTGTTGTACGTACCTGACTTGAAGAAGAATCTAGTGTCTATCTCGGCAATGGAAGACAAAGGATTCAAGGTGGCATTCATCGATGGAAAGGTACACTTTTGGAAGAGGAACTTCAAAGAAGCGTTCACCCTTGGTTTTAGAGTTGATACACTTTATCAGGTTGGAGGAAGTCCATTGGGGGCCATGACATGTGACACAACTATAGCACCGGAGGTTTGCACACCTTCATTTCAAAGCCCTTCCCGAAGCAAGGATGGTGGTGACAGGGATGCCCGATTTCAAAGATGATCATGAAGGTGTATGTCAGGGTTGTGTCGAAGGAAAGCATAAAAGGGGACCATTCCCCTCAAGTGGCACAAAGACATCTGATATTTTGCAATTATACTTTTTGATCTATCTGGTATGCTGCCTGTAACATCCTTGGGAGGAAGCTTATACTATATCACTTTTATAGATGACTTCTCTCGCAAGACTTGGGTATATTTCTTGAAGAAGAAGGACGAAGCATTCAAGTGGTTTTGTACCTTCAAGGCCTTGGTTGAAATTCAAATAAGGAAGAAGATCAAAATTTTGAGGAGCGATAATGGGACCGAGTATGTGTCAAATGAATTTAATGACTATTGCAGGGAAGCTGGCATTAAGAGGGAGGCCACCACTATGTATACTTCCGAGCAAAATGGTGTTGCTGAAAGGAAGAATAGAACCATTTTGGAAGCTTCCTGTGCCATGCTTTATGACCAAGGTCTTCCGAAGTTTCTATGGGGAGAAGCTGCCAACACCGTTGTGTATGTACACAATAGATGCCCACATTCCGCACTGGACTCCAAAACTTTCGAAGAAGTCTTCTCTTGGTAAGAAGCCGATGTCTCTCATTTTAGAGTTTTTGGAAGTCCTGTTTATTTTCATGTGTCGAAAGATAAGAGGAGCAAGCTGGATGCTTTTGGGAAGAAGGGAATATTTGTGGGCTACAGTGAAACCTCGAAGGCATATAGAATCTATGTGCCTGGTCAAAGAGAAGTGGAGATATGCCATAATGTCACCTTCGATGAAGGTGCTGCCCACAGGAAGGTTAGAAATCTTCCTATCTCAAAGGAAGACAAAGAAGAAGAAGAAGAAGATGGTGGAAGGCAGGAAGAATTGAAGGTTGAACCGATGCTCAATGTTGAAGGTTCGATGGATCCTATAGATCCACCCTCTTCAAATAAAAGAAGACCTTCATGGCTAAGAGACACTCTGGAAGATGCCGTGAGACATATTGCTCCAAGGGGAACATTTCGGGAAAGTAATAAACCAAATAGGTACCCAAGGGTACCTAGCAGCCATGAGTACTATTGTACAATCCGAGCTTGGAACTTTTAAAGAACAGTAAAGCATCAAGTTTGGAAGGATGCTATGCACAAGGAATATGAGTCTATTATGAAGAATGATGTCTGGGATGTGGTCCCAAGATCGAAGGACAAATCTGTTGTCACCTCGAAATGGCTTTACAAGATCAAGCATGGAGCTGATGGAAGTGCTTAAAAGTACAAGGCAATATTTGTTGCCCGAGGCTTCTCTCAAAAGGAAGGCATAGATTATGATGACATATTTGCACTTGTTGCTCGCTATACCACCATTTGATCAATCATTGCTCTTGCTCCAACACAAGGATGGAGTCTCCATTAGATTGATGTGAAGACTGCCTTTTTACATGGTTCAATCAATGAAGAGGTTTATGTGGAGCAACCGGGTTCGAAGTCCAAGATAGAGACACATATGTATGCAGGTTGAAGAAAACCCTCTATGGGTTGAAGCAAGCCCCTAGGGCTTGGTATGAGAGGATCGATAGCTGCTTGATGAAGCCAGGCTTCACTCGAAGTGATGTTGATCCAAACCTTTATTTTAAGGTTGATAAAGGAGGGCCTCTCATTATGGTTCTCTATGTGGACGATCTCTTCCTGACAGGTGCTCACCCTCTCATTCATCAATGTAAGAGGGAGTTAGCTTTCGAGTTCAAGATGAAGGACCTAGGACTAATGCACTATTTCCTAAGCTTGGAGGTATGGCAAAAGCCAGGTGAGATTTCCTTTCTCAAGGAAAATATGTCGTGAAGCTGTTGGAGAGATTTGGGATGGTGGACTGCAAGTCCGTGACTGCTCTGATGGAACTCAACTTTAAGAAGTTGATTGGAAGTGCTGCTGGGCTCGAGTGGGGAAATCCCACTGAGTATCGTCAACTCGTGGGGGCCTTGATGTTCTCAGTGAACTCACATTCGGACATATGTTTTGCAGTGAACACATTGAGTCAATATATGGTTGACCCTCATCACATTCACTGGATTGGTGCCAAGAATCTCTTGAGATATCTTCGAGGCACAATCAACCATGGGCTGAGATACATTGCCGAGAGTATGAGGCTCCATGAATATACTGATGCTGATTGGGCAGGCAATGTGGTGGATCGTAAGAGCACATCTGGATGTTGCTTCACTCTTGGTTCTGCTTCGTTATCTTGGATGAGCAGGAAGCAAAAATTGGTTTCATTGAGCACCGCTGAGGCCGAATACATTATAACGAGTATGGCCTTTCGTGAAGCTGTTTGGTTGAGAAAGCTCTTCAGTGAGTTGTTTGGACATGTGCTAGATACCACCATTATCCTTCGTGATAACCAAAGTGGGATTCGTCTTTCTAAGAATCCCGTGTTCCACGATTGATCCAAGCATATTGATACTAGGTACCACTTTGTCCGGGACATTGTACGAGAAGGCGCCGTAAGGCTCCATCACATTGGGACTGATGAGCAGGTTGTAGATATTCTCACGAAGCCCCTAGGGAAGGTCAAATTCTTAACCTACCGTGAGAAGCTTGGTATCGTGGATAAACGCAATTCTGAGGGTCTCGCCTGATTTGGACTATGAGCTCTAGGGGGCTTGCGGATAGCTTCTTGGAGCTATTAGCAACCATAAGGCGAGGTTCGCCAAACCTTGTTGGTGTGCTTATTCTCCATCGTTATGATATTGAGCTGGTTCACCCTCTCTTTGATCTATGCCTCGCATGCATCCTACCCATGGAGTTTCAGACTCATGGGAAGTACCTCTCATTTGGCCAATGAGGTGGGAAATGTCGATAGAGACTGATAGCATGATTGATGGACGCATTGGGGATCGCCGTACTCTCTACGTTTAGGATGGGATGTGTCCAACACCTTGATTTGGGATCAAGTCTGATGAGGTTCTTTCCTCTAAACTGACTTCAGGTAAGTATGTGACTCTCTTGAGACTTCAGGTAAGTATGTGACTCTCTTGAGTTCGGTTGAGATTTTAACCTCTAAGCTGACTTCGGGTCAGCAGAGAGTGTGATGTCTTTGTGACTCACTCTCGTTCGTTTGCAAAGAAGAGCCAACAAAGCATGTTACAGTAGGATGACACAAGACTGCAGGATGATATATGATAGTACACTATGGTACTGTATGACAGGATGGCACAGGGGGATAGATGGTCTTCTCCCTAGTTGAGAGGGAGTGTTAATTTTGGGCAACTAGGTCCAAACTCCATGTTGCATTGCTCATATGATGATGCTGATATTTATGTTGGATTCCTCTTTCGGAGAGGTGCAAGATTGATCTAAAGATCATCTTGTTTGGATGAGTAGAACTTATATTTTGATTTTATTTTCCACACGTGCAAATTGTCAAGGTTGGCCAGATTTGTAATGTAGGCTCATAAGCCCCAAAAGATGTGTCACACACCCTCATTGATGGATATAAATTGGAAAGAGATGATGCTGATTTCATCATCATCTCATCACACACATTCTCTCTCTCTCCCATGTGTGAATCTGAAGCTGGAGAAATTTCGAATTGTGTTAGGGCTTTCTGGACATCGTTGACTAGCGCTGACTTTGGGTCAACCCTTGAGCTTTGACTCTGATTTGACTGTAGAACTTTCGATTTTCAAAGGCCGCATTAGAGGGCACAAAAATCGAGGTTAAACGTGAACTTTCACTGCATCCCTTGACCGCAACGTTGACTGAAGTTTGACTTGCGTTCATTGTTTTGGGAGATGCCTTTTGAGGTGTTTGTGACACTGAAGGAAGGTTGATCTTGTATGTGTTTGACTGAACCTTCGGGAGGTTGGAAGAGCTGGTTTGACCAGCAAAAGTCTTTGCTGGCTAGGGCATCCTGTTGATTGCTGTAACAAACATTTCTCTCTACATTTGCTGGACAAGAAGAATTACAAATTTTGATATATTATTTTGGCTTGTCTTCTATTGATCTATTATTATGTTCTATTAGCATTTACTTTCATGTTTATGTGATTGCTAATTTGAATTGGGCCTACAAGAAAGATTGAAGTAAATTGCATCAAGCATAGAACATACCATGGTTATGTAAAATTAATAGAAGATCTCCTAAAACTGTTAGTATATGTGTCAGTGCACTATTGAAAATGAAAGGATCACTTGCAGGAAATGATGTTATCATCTCTTCTTATCCTACTGAAAATAATAATTATGTTAGTACTAAAAGTGCTGACCAATTAGTGATTCCTGAATCAAATATAATTGAAAGGAATTTTGTTGACACAAGTGACGAACAATATGACATAAACAATCTACAACTAAGTATTGGAGACTATACTTTTGTCTCGCAATTCACCATTAAAACCTTATTTTGCGACAATACTGATATAATTCTTGGTTTGCCCTAGATTGAATCACTAGGATTTATTAACCTAAATATGAAAAAGTTTTTGGCATTTTCATACAAAAAGAAAAAGTTAACATTATGGGATGTTATAGTGAAGCCAGATTTCGTAACATCAGAAGATATAGAAGAAATTTCAAAATTCATTCTTCAAGAAAGTAAAAAAGCGATACAAAATATGCAGAAGGAAATTGGTAAAATCACTGTTGACAAGAATGAAGAAGTTACTTGCCTCAAGGACCACAACAAGAAATTATTGACACAAAGTAATAAACTTAAAAATGACAAGAAATTGTTGAAAAACGAGCTAGAAGAATTCAACATGAAAGACATATCAGAGTCTTCAGACATAACTGTCCAAGTTGAAGAAAAAGGAACGAATACCGAACTAGTCAATATTAGAACTCAAGAAGATGACAACCCAACTGAAAGGAAAACATATTAAAAAATTGCAGTTCAAATGATGAAAAACCCAAGTGAAGATTTTGTAACCAATTCGACGACATCAGAATGTAAGCAACAAACTTATGTTTTGAAGGATACTGAAGTGCGCACAACTCAATCCAGTTATAACAATTCATCACAAGTTTCCATTAATCGAAAGATTCCACAAAAGATTTATTTAGGATGGTCAAATCCTTTCTCCGTGCGAAATTTTTTATATATCACTCCAAGGATCATATCAACTTGTATCAAAGAAGATGATAGTTCCGAGACGAGAAGACATTTGAAACAGAAAAAGAGATCAAGCCTTTTCATTAGCAATCTTTGAGGACAAAGCTTTTTGAGGAGGAAGGCAATGTTATGAATAAAATATATATAAAAATTATATAAATATAAATAATGATGATAATTGTGATAATGATTAGTTTATTAGTAATTAGTACTAAAGAGGCATGTCTAAATGGGACTTGACCTCCCATGAAGAGGTACCTGCCTAGGGTATATAAGCAGACCCTCACTCTCAATTGTAACATCATTCTATTTCATACATTTTAATATGTATTATTGTATCTTCAATGGAGATCTACATATTCCAAGTCTTTTGGAGTGTTTAACCTGTTATAACAAACTTTGTTAGTTATAGATTCAAGCTGTAGGTGGTCTTCTCCTTGATGTAGCTTGGACTCTCCTTCAACAAACTTCAACTCTCACATCGTCTCCTTATTCTCTTCTCTAATCTTGCACTCGAAGAATGATAGTTCTCCCTCCTTGGATGTAATATTCCCAATTAGCGGCAGCTAATTGGAAATATTAATTTTGGCCAGTTTTGCTTTTCTAATGTTAATGTCAATTAATAAAGTGGGTGATGAGACACATAACCCACACTTAGGAAATAATTATTCCCTAAAGTCACTTGAGCCAATATTACTGTGTGGGGTCCATGAGGGTGAAGTGGCAGTGTGGGTAGCGTGGGCCCATGACAGCGCAGTTGAGTGGGGACAGCGTGGGCCAAGAGGGACATCGCAGTTTGGTGGGGCCCGGGTGAGAGCAAGGCTTTCAAAGCATCAAAAGGGGAAGAGGCTCCTCATTCTCTCATTCTATTATGCATCTCTGATTTCTGTCTTTTGACATTGAGTACGCTTTTGCTATTGAGCAAAGTTTGCAAGTGCTGTTCAACACACTGGGTGTCTCCGAGCGGAGATCCCAACCTTAACGTCGGGGGACTTTGAGTGCCTGCTTAGATGAGGAGTTCCACCCATCGTTTTGTAAGAGAGAGCCATAACATCTTCAGCCAGGATCACGCACTTGCTTGGAAAACACAGTCTCTTGGAGGGATTACGCAGTTTGTGGTAGAGGCAGTTCCGGGAGTGAGGAGATATCAGGGATTTCAGCCCGAGGATAGTGTGAAGGGGTCATCCCTTCACAAATCATTTTGTAGTAGGAGGCCATCATTTGCAGATTTATCATTCAGGGCCAGCATACTCACTGGGAGTGCGTTATTTTCCAAGGGAGGTCAAATTTCGGGGTTAGCCATTCCGGGATTCCTTCTTGGGTTTTTCCGGGTTATTGGAGGAGAGCTCAGTTCCATAGTTTCACATTTTTCTGAGTAGGGGAACAACCCCAAATAGTCATTCTATTCCAACAGTAGCAACAGTCCGGCAGCAGCAGCAGCGACACCTGGAGATTACGCTGTCCATGATAGAACATCCATTCCTTGAGCATTTCTGAGAGTATTTCCAGCTTGCCTTGAGCAAGCCAAGGTGCCATCATTTTGGCCACCTTTGTACTCATTGTTATCTTTCAGTTATATAATAAAATGGCTCAGTGTTTCTCCATATTTGCATTATTTGTGTGTTGTCTCTCTATTTGCTGTAGTTGCTTGTTTATGTTGCTTTGTATTATTGTTTGTTTCTATTCGGAATATACATTGGATTTTTCCTCCTTTTTAGTCTCTCTAATGAGGAGAAACCCTATCCCTAAGCCTGAATGCTCCACAATATGTGTCCAATGCTTCTCCTCCAAAGGCCATCGAGGCTCCAATGCTACCTCCTTGACGATGTGTACCTTTGGGCCTACCCACCTACATGATCACTCCTCAACCCAAGCATCCTCAAGTCAAGTACAAGCTTGCATGCAAACAATGAAGAGTTCCCACCCTATCTTCATGCTCAATTCCCTCTCCAAGATGCCTAATTCCCTTTCTCCAAGGGAAGTCATCCTCCCAAGGAATCAACCAACCTCCATATGCACAACTCGTGAAGAAATCCACATCCATGTGAGTCTTCAACATCCTGAGGAAGTATGCCAGAAGGATCAAGACAAGTTCTAGCCATCAATGAGCAAGCTAACTCCAATGCGTATGTCCATCATGGAATAACTAGGGGGAATCATTAATCAACATACCGTGCACCCTATATCACATGAAGCACCCCCAAGCATGGTGTGAATGCTTTTGGAGTAACCTTGAAAGGTAACAGCCTTGAGGCAGCCCAATTTCTAGATTTCTAACAACAATAGCTCAACTGCTAATAGCTTGTAACCTCAATGGACTTGACCAGATTTGAATCTGTGACCTATGGCCTCCCTGTTGGCAACATGCCTTGGGTGGATGGTTCCACTTATTGAGCTAACCCATGGGGCTATAAATATGATAGATTAATAAGTGGTTAGGTATAACTTTGAATGTACATAAAACATTTTTTTCCCATGTAATCAAGCACCTCAGGGAAAGGGTAATATATTCTTCAACAAGGCTTGAAGCCATTACAGCAATATACTTAATATGAGATCAACATGTCATTTGTAGAATTGAACCTGGGTGGAGAGGATAACAGTCGTTCCTCCTAACCACACATGGTAAACTCATTTGACTATAATTTACATAATACATATATAAATATATATAAATGACACTTTAATTATCGGTGGTTCTCCTACGGTTCTCATTTTACTCCAAATGTCCAATTAATCTTGAAATTGATATTAGAATATGAAGATATGTATGATAAATAACTTGCTTGTTATTATTGTCTTAATATGTATTGCTAAAGGCATACAATTTTATGGTGATCAGTGTTACCAAATATTCCTATTAATCCCAGAGTGTAATATGGCTTTTCACCTGACGAAGAAAATGGTATCAGTTTCAGATGTCAAAGCCCTTGGTGCTGAATTAATACCTTCATATTGGGTCACATGTATGTTTGGGCAACAAAAGCTTTTGTTTTAATCAAAGACCAGCAGGAGTGCCTAGCAGTATGACTAGACGATTCCGCATCTAGACCTTGCTGTAAATGAAGGCACTGCACAGGAACTGCCGGAATTGACCTACAAAAGATCTTATCCACAGTAACTTTCCTATTGTATTAAAATAGTAGGTGATGCATCTTTGAGTTTCCATTTTCATTCACTTCTTAACACTGAGAATTTAGTTATTTTGTATTATGGTACAATCCAGGGTGTATTCATGTTGCCTAGAAATTCTGCTTCTTTTAAAATAAGTAATTATGGCGAAGAATGAATTTCTTTACTAGAATTAGCTACATCAGTCTTTGTGACTCAACGATACTGTTTCCAGCGACTAGCTTGCTTGAGTCTTCCTGTTATGTTTGTTAAATTTCAGATACTACTGTCTGTAGAGAAGTTTAAAATTGAAATATCAACATTTGTTTTGTTTGGGGAAATCATATCATTGGATTGTTTGTCATTTTATTTTGAAGTTGTTATTCCTTGCATTTTCACGAATTCCGTTTGTGGAGCACAGATGGATGTTTATATTGCACTTTCTGTGGTTGTTAATAGATTAAAAATGTCTTTTCTAAACATCTATGATTGTTTATTTCGTAGGTGACTCCTTTGGAGGAGCTTGACCGGAAGCATTTTGCGAAGGGGTACAGGCCTTTAGCAAGAAAAACAAATGATGAAATTTTACGAGTCACTGCATCAAAGGAAGTTGCTCTTATGGAGGTTAAGATAAAGCGCCTTGTTGAGTTTCTGCATGAGGTTAGCTAAATTTTCTTTTAAGCTTTTAATGCCAATGCTATTAAATGTTACCAGTGTTGGATAACATGATATATGCTACTACTAATATTTGGAACTCCTTAGGTTTTCAAGAACATTATATTGTTAGCATTTTGGAATTATTTGGATTTAGTGAAATGCTTGTTCTGTTTATACTATATATAAATATACATACATACAGAAAAGAGAATTAGAGTATTGAAGAAGTCATCCTCTTATTTTGCAAAGACATTCTCAAGGAATTCGTATTGTCCAAGGTGTGGTGGGAAATTTACCACATATGTTATGTATTTTCCTTTGATACTAATCAGTGTTGCAGACATCCCGATTTTATCACAAGACTAGTTGATGTTTGCTGATTTTTACTGATATTTTGGTGGTATCTTAATTTTGCTGATGTTTGTCAATTTTTATTGATTTTTACGACTTTTTGGTTTTCTAGACCCTTGCCGATTTTATCCTGATGCTGATGTTTGCAACATTGCTACTAATCTATCTTTCTGGGCCTTGTGTGTAGACTCTTGAGGAGACAAAAGCAAATGTTGAAAAGAAACAAGCATTGACATATGAAGAGATGGAAGCAGAGCGTGAAGAGGTAATTCATACTCTATGCATGTTTCATATTTAATGCTTATGACAGTTTTTAAAGTCTCCACAGCATTTTGCTACTGATCAAGCTGATCACATACTTTTGTAGCTATATGAATTTTGTATCAGCTTTTATGTAAATGAATTCAATATTCTACCAAGGACTGGTTGTCTTTTTTATCTGCTCTAGGTTAAGCTTCTATGGTATGGATACATATTTGGATAATGGGACATATGGGTGGATCAGGTTTTTATTTTCTAATTTTTAATTTTTTAAAATTAAATATTTACTCTATTTAAATATTCTTTTTTGGAAATGCTGCATATATCACGTCAAAGAGCAAACAAGTAGATCATGGAACAGAAAATTGCATCACATGAACAACTTGTGTACTGCGAAAACCTTCCCCTAAAAAAGCTTAAAAAACAAGCATATGAACTTGCGCTCCAAGAGAAATATTCAACATCATGACGAAATATGCTGAGTTGGATTCCCACAAACAAAGCAAATTTGTGCTTAAAACTCCTCAATAGCTCCATTCTAAAAGGGGAGAGGTCCTCCTGAAAAGTAACTTTACATAGCTGTTTCTACACAAAGCCAATATCAGTCTACTGTGCTGCATACCAAAAAGATATGTAGCTATCCCTAATCATCAAAGTGATCTCTCTCGGCACTTGATAGATCCGAAGTTAAGATGGATCTAGGTTGGAAGTGGCAATAAAAATGATGAAATAAAAATTTTGAATGCAAAGTGACAATGTAATAATATTGAATGATAGAAAATGTGAATAATAAGAATGTAGTCAATTACAAATAGTCTTCATTGTGATCAATCTCAAACTATTTTCTTGTACTATTCTTATTGTCACCCTTGTTAGTTTTCTCATATTTTCATATCGATTATATGAAAAGGAAAGTTGGAATCGTAAACCATTTAAATATTTAGTTGGAGCCATTGTAGTAAACATCATACTTTGTCTCTCTTGCTCTCCAGTATTAATAGGTTTAATTACTATATCACAAAGATCAATGCACATTGTCAATAATTTTTTGTGCTTACACTCAAATCAATGCACACTATTAATCTAATGACTTTAAAATTAATGTACCATCATACATCCAATTATATCAAATCATAAATCAACATATACAGTAAAATCAATGCATCTAATGCAAGAAATCAAATGGTATTAGAAAACAACATTTACACTGAAATCAATGCGTCTAATGCAAGTAATAAAATAGGATTAGAAATCAACATCTACACTCAAATCAATGTATCTAGTGCAAGTAGGAAAATATGATTAGAAACCAACATCTACACTGAAATCAATGCATTTAGTGCAAGCAATCAAATAGAATTAGAAATCACCATCTACATTGCAATCAATACATTTAGTTCAAGCAATCAAATATGATTAGAAATCATCTACATTGAAATCAATGCATCTAGTGCAAGCAATCAAATATAATTAGAAATCAACATTTACATTGAAATTAATGCATCTATTGCAAGAAATCAAATAAGATTAGAAATCACCATTTACGCTGAAAGCAATGCATTTAGTGCAAGCAATCAAATAAGATTAGAAATCATTTACATTGAAATCAATGCATCTAGTGCAAGTAATCAAATATCATTATAAATCAACATCTACACTAAAGCCAATGCGTCTAGTGCAAACAATCAAACAAGATTAAGAATCACCATCTACACTAAAATCAATGCATAGAGTGTAATAAATCTTCTTCCCTCTCCCCCTCCCTCCATCTCTCCTTCTTTGTCTCTTTATCACACCCCATGAAACACACACACTCTCTCACTCCATATCTATCAATCTCTTTGTCCCTCCCTCCTTGTCTCCATCTATCTCTTCTTTATCTTCACCTTCCATCTATATCTCTCTACATCAACCCCAAAACATACACTCTCTTTTTCCAATCTATCTATCTATCAGTCCCTCCTCCTCTCCCTCCTACTATCCTCTCTCAATCCTCCTTATCCCTCCCCCCCTCTCTCTCTCTCTCCCCACCTTTCACTCTCCATGTATTTATTCTTACCTCCCTCTCTCTCCCCCTCCATCTTCATCTCTCTTTCCCTACCTCTCTTCACACTCGCTCTTCCTTTCTCTCCAACCTCTCTCTCTCTTTATCTTCACCTTCCAACTTTGTTACTATATGCCTCTATCTCTCCTTGTCTCTCCCCTTTTGTCCATCTCCCCTTGTTTGTCTCTTTATCTCACCCCCAAACATACACACACTCTCTCCATCTCTCCCTTGTCACTCCCTCTCTCTCTCAACTACTCACTCTTTATCTATTTCTTCTTCCCCCTCTCTCTCCCCATCCAACTCCATCTCTCTATCCCTCTCTCTCTCCCCCCTCCATATATATATATATATATATCTCCCTCCATCTCTCCTTCTTTGTCTATTTATCACACCCCATGAAACACACACACCCTCTTGCTCCTTATCTATCAATCTCTTTGTCCCTCCCTCCTTGTCTCCATCCATCCATCTCTTCTTTATGTTCACCTTCCATCTATATCTTTATCTCCCTATATATCTCTATATCAACCCCAAAACATACACTCTCTTTCTCCGATCTATCTATCTATCAGTCCCTCCTCCTCTCCCTCTCCCTCCTGTTATCCTCTCTCCCTCTCTCTCCATCCTCCTTATCCCTCCCCCCTTCTCTCTCTATCCACCTTTCACTGTCTATGTATTTATTCTTACCTCCCTCTTTCTCCCCCTCCATCTCCATCTCTCTTTCCCTACCTCTTTTCACTCTCTCTCTTCCTTTCTCTCCCACCTCTCTCTCTCTCTCTATCTTCACCTTCCAACTTTGTTACTATATACCTCTATCTCTTCTTCTCTCCCCCCTTCTCTCCATCTCCCCTTGTTTGTCTCTTTATCTCACCCCCAAACATACACAATCTCTCTCCATCTCTCCCTTGTCACTCTCTCTCTCTCTCAACTATGCATTGTTTATGTCTATCTTCTTCCCTCCCTCTCTCCCCATCCAGCTCCTTCTCTCTTTTTCTCCATCTCCCCCCCTGCAACTCCATCTCTCTATCTCTCCCTCTCCCCCCCTGTTTTTCAAGTCCCCTCTCTTTTCCTTTCCCTCTATCCCTTTCTCTTCTACCTCCCTCTCTCTTCCCCCATCACTCACTCTCTCTCTCTCTCCCCTACAATCCATCCCCCCTTCTCTCCATCTCCCCTTGTTTGTCTCTTTATCTCACCCCCAAACATACACAATCTCTCTCCATCTCTCCCTTGTCACTCTCTCTCTCTCTCAACTATGCACTGTTTATGTCTATCTTCTTCCCTCCCTCTCTCCCCATCCAGCTCCTTCTCTCTTTTTCTCCATCTCCCCCCCCTGCAACTCCATCTCTCTATCTCTCCCTCTCTCCTCCTGTTTTTCAAGTCCCCTCTCTTTTCCTTTCCCTCTATCCCTTTCTCTTCTACCTCCCTCTCTCTCTCCCCTGCCTCCCTCTATGTGCCCCCCCTCCTCCCCTACCTCTCTCTCTCCCCTGCCTCCCTCTATGTGCCCCCCCTCCTCCCCTACCTCTCTCTCTCTCTCTCTTTTCCATTCAATCCCCTCTCTCTCTCTCTCTCTCTGTCCTCCAATACTATCTCTTCCCACACCACTCTATCTCTCTCTCCAACAATGTTACTATATCCCTCCCTTTCTCCTCCTCTCTCCTTCTCTCCCCCCTTGTCTACATCACTCTTTATATGTCTCTTTACCTCACCCTTAAACATACACACTCTCTCTCCATCTCTCTCTTGTCACTCCCTCTCTCTCCAGTTCTCACTCTCTATTCCTTTCTTCTTCCCTCCCTCTCTCCTTCTCCTCCTCTCATCCTTCTCTCTCCTACCTTCCTCTCACTACCCCCTTCTTTGTTTCTCTCTCTCTACGCTTCAATCCTCTCCTCCTCTCTCTCGCACCTCCATCTTTATGTCTCCCTCTCCGTTTGTTACCCTTCTCTACCTCTCTCACTCCTCTCCCTCTTTCTCTCTCTTCATTCCTCCTCTCCCCTCTCCTTTAGTTTATCCCCATCTCTCTCTTGCCACTCCCCCTATTTCTCCACCTCTATCATATGTCTTTGTTCTTCCCTCTCATATATATCTAGAGTTAATATATATATATATCATAGTATATTAATATATATTATAATATAACAAATTTAATATTGTATTAATCTAAAGTTATTAAATTTAATAATATTAATATTATAATATATTAATATCAATATTAGATTAAACAATAATAATATTATTAATATTAATAATAAGAATTTAATATTAATGTTAGGGTTAATAATGTTTTTTTTGCATGGTATTAATAATAGTTTGGTCCATGGTATTTGGAGCAGAGACTTCATATATAATTAGATGTTGATTTGTAATTCTATTTGATATATTTTTATTTATTTACCTTACCTCTTTATACTTCTTTTACATTTATTTATTTACCATACCTCTTTTACCCATGGTATTTGGCCCATTGGCTTCACCTAAATAAAACCTCTTTTTTGAGTTTTTGTAAATATAGAGGTTTATGGAGTAAATATAAAAAAAGGTTTTATTTATTTACCATACCTCTAGTTTATTTATATTTTTATTTATTTACCATACCTTTGGAGTAAGTATGAAAAGAGGTTTTATTTATTTACCAGACCTCTAATTTATTATATATTTTTATTTATTTACCATATTTTTTTTTAAGTGTTCGTAAACCTCTTCATATTTTAATAAATTTAATGTTTAATTGTTTATTTATAAGGTTTTGTAAGTTATTGTTTAAGCTGACATTATTTAGATTTTATTTTTAAAATTCTTTAGGTTTTATTTTTATTTTGGCTTCCGACATACTTACATATCATTGCCATACTGGGCTGTAGAATGCTAATCAGAAAACTTATGGTTTTTTCTCAAGTATGATAATGATTCTGAAGCAGATTCCATGAAAAAACGAAGTTAGTAGTCAAAATAATACTACCTTGCCCGTGAAAATGGATTTTCACGCAGTTTATTGTGATTTTGGGTATTATTACTTGTAAAGATGTTAAATGATCACTGAAATAATTGTCAAGAAGTAAATAAACAATACAACTTGCCTAATATCTTACGATTGCTGCAACAAATTTTTTCTAGGAAGCAAAAACCTAAAATGGTTTTGTAGGTTTCTTCAAACACGAGGCTATTAATTAGCTTGCACATGATAATTACAAGTCTAAATGTTCTATGTTTTTGTCTTTTTCCAGCAATCATAACTGCGATGCAGCTCTGTAATTATTGGTGAAATGACAATCTTCATTTTCTTAAATTGCATTTTTGAGATGCATAAATCAATTCAGCACATTGAAAAGCATTGGTAGCACTTGGGTTGTGCAATCTCAACCACTGAGATCTGCAATTCCAAATATTTTTCTAAATTTCTGACTGAACTTTGGGCAAAGCTTGTTGCAAAAATATAACCGGAAAAGGTTAAAAATGTAGAATGTTTAGACTATGTTCCTGATAAAAGTTCTCGCTCAAAGGGTGGCTCTAGGGAAAGGAAGGTTGTATGGCACAAATCAAGTCTAATGGCGCACATTCAATTGTCTATTTGTTGAAATATTTAATACTTTAATGGGTTGTTTACTGTTTCCTTTTGGGTGACACAACTCGTGAATTCATCCCAGATGTATCACAAATTATTAATAAGAATATGGGGATAAGAGAATAATCTCTTGGTCTAAGGAGACGAAATAGATCCGAACACAAAACAATGGATGTAAGCCTTGTTATGTAAGCAATTCACCAATTAAGGAAGGTTAGCACGTATGTAAAAGACAATGCAAAGTAAAGTGGAATAAGACAGAAGAGAAGAAAACATGATCTGGTTAAAATAAGAAAATAGAATCGGAGAGGAGAAGAGAGAGAAATAGGAACTGAAAGTTCAGTGCCTTGGTCTTCCCATTACTTCGGCTCTCCCTATTTCTTCTTGTACTTTTAGACAATAAAGGGACTTTTTCTGGCCAAGAGAGGGGAGGATGCATGGAGAGGCATGAGCAACATTGTGGCTAGAGATTTCTGAAATGAGAACTGAGCAACCATTGAATGATGGTCTTCCCATATGGGTTTCCAGGTTAAATACCATGCCTTTGTTTATGGATTTCTCTATCATTGTGGAATTTTTTTTGTGTTAAATGCCATTTCTATTTTGTTTATTGGATTTGAGAGTGATAATGGTGACAATTAAGTATGGCCAATTTTATTTTTGGTAATTTGATACAGAAACAGAAAAACTGTTTTCCATTATTAATTGGTGAATGCCAACAACTCTATGATCGTATCCATCCATTCCTTTCAAAATTTGAGATCAATGGCAGTTATCAATTGATTGTTGTACTCATCTACCTAGTTTTTATTGTTGTCACTCAATTCTGATAAATTTTGCATGCAATGGAAACGTTGGGCACTTAAGGAATTTGCACACAACATTAGTTGGTTATAGAGGCCAGACACTCCGAGTTGGCTACAGAGGCTGTACACTTGTTGACTAGCATTAACCATCACCCAAAGGTTGATTGCTGCTGTCAAATCCACTAGATACCATTGTAACGAACATGGTTTGTATATGCAACAACGGAATGTTCAAAATATTTGGAATATTGTAATATCCTTTTATAGACAAGTAATATTTATATATAAGAATGTTGAATGTACAAATGATATGAGATATGATATAAAAGATAAGATGATATGATTACAAATGAGGGGCCGTTTATATACTTAATCAGATGCCCCTTCATGAATGGTCTGAAAGCTTTGTCCTCAAAGCTTGTTGCTGACAAGGCATGTCATCTATTTCTTTGTCTTGGAATCTATTCGTATCTCTCGGAGTTTTTTGAGTAGCCATCGTCAATGATACAAGATGATAGGATCCTGCGATAAACAAAATTGTCGAACTAAGAAGGGATCTAACCATCCTAAATCAATCTTTTGTGGAACTTTGAAATTATTTGATTGCTAGGATAAGTTGTTATCGTAAGATTCGATTGTGTAGACATCAATATAATTTGGAACATATGTTTGGTGTTTTTATTTCTGAGTGATACAGATAAGTAGACTGATTAAGATGTTTTCTCTTATGATTCCGATGTCGATAAGGTTTTATTGTGATTTGATTTTCCCTTATCACGCGTGTGGCAATTTCTTGATTTACTTTAGGTACTGATGTTGTTGAGTTGGTTACAAAATTTTCACTTGGAATTTTCATCATTTGAATTGCAACATCTGAATATGTTTTTGCTTCCATTGATTTGTTATCTTCATGAGTTTTGATGTTGATTGGATAAGTGTTTGTTCCTTTTAAATTTAGATAACCGTGGTATGTTCTATGCTTAATGCAATTTTACTTCAATCTTACTTATAGGCCCAATTCAATTTAGCAATCACATAAACATGAAACTAAAATGCTGATAGAACATAATAATAGATCAACGCAAGACAAACCAAATGATATATCAGAATTTTGTAATTCTTCCTGTGCAACAAATGTAGAGATGAATGTTTGTTACAACAATCAATAGGATGCCCTAGCCAACAAAGTCTTGAGTTGGCCAAACCAACTTCTCCAACAACCAGATCAACCTTTCTCCAAGTGTCTCACACACCCCTCAAAGACAACTCCAAAAAGTCAATGCAAGTCAACATAGAAGTCAACACTGCAGTTAATGGACATCAGTCAAAGTCAATGCTTCTCCTCGATTTTTGTGCCCTCAAATGCAGCCTCAAGAAATAGAAATTTTTGTCCAAGAAAGAGTGTCAAACTCCAAGAATTTACCCACAGTCAACACTTTAGCAAAATTCTAAAAACAATCCGCAATTTTCAGTAGCTTCAAATTCACACGTGCGAGGGATGGAAGCCTCTCCTAGGCTGTATGAACCAATCAGATCACAAGTAGAGTGTGTGATCAGATGATGATGAAATGAGCATCATCTCTCTCCTATTAATATCCATCAGTGAGGGTGTGTGACACATCTGTTGGGGCTTGTGAGTCTACATTACAAATCTGGTCGACCTTGTCAATTTGCACGTGTGGAAAATAAAATCAAAATATAGGTTCTGCTCATCCAAACAAGATGATCTTTAGATCAATCTTGCACCTATCCGAAAGGGGAATCTAACAAAAATATAATCATCATCATATGAGCAGTGCAACATGGATTTTGGACCTAGTTTCCCAAAATTAACACTCCTTCTCAACTAGGGAGAACTCCATCTGTCCACCTGTGCCACCTTGTCATTAGTACCATCGTGTACTATCATCATCATCATCTTGCAATGTATTCTGCCTCAGCGGTGCTCAAAGCAACCGATTTCTGCTTCCTGCTCATCCAAGATATCGAAGCAGAACCCAAGGTGGAGCAACATCTAGATGTGCTCTTACGATCCACCACACTGCCAGCCCAATCGACATTGGTATATCCATGGAGTCTCAAACTCCTGATAGTGTATCTCAGCCCATGGTTGATTGTGCCCCGAAGATATCTCGATAGATTCTTGGCACCAATCCAGTGAATGTGATGGGGCTCAAACATATGTTGACTCAAGTGTTCACTGCAAAACATATGTCCGGACGGAAGTTCACTAAGAACATCAGGGCCCCTACAAGTTGTCGATACTCGGTGGGATTTCCCAGCTCAGGCCCAACAACGCTTCCACACAACTTCTTAAAGTTGAAATCCATTGGTGTCGACATAGATTTACAATCCACCATTCCAAATCTCTTCAGCAACTTCACAATATATTTTCCTTGAGATAGGAAAATCTCACTTAGCTTTGGCCAGATCTCCAAGCCTAGGAAATAGTGCATCAGTCCTCGGTCCTTCATTTCGAACTCAAAAGCCAACTCCCTCTTACATTGATGAATGAGAGGGTTAGCACTTGTCAAGAAGAGATCGTCCACATAAGGAACTGTCATGAAAGGCCTTTCTTTATCAACCTTAAAATAAAGGTTTGGATCAACATCCCTTCGAGTAAAGCCTGACTTCATCAAGTAGCTATCGATCCTCTCATACCAAGCCTTGGGGGCTTGCTTCAACCCACAAAGGGCTTTCTTCAACCTGCATACATATGAGTCTCTATCTTGGACTTCGAATCCCAGAGGTTTCTCCACATAATCCTCTTCCTTGATTGAACCATGTAGAAAGGCAGTCTTCACATCATCTGATGGAGACTCCATCTTTGCGTTGCAGCAAGGGCAATGATAGATCGGATGGTGGTATTGCGGGCAATAAGTGCGAATATATCATCATAATCTATGCCTTCTGTTGACCACACTTTGTCAACGACCCCATAGTAGTACACCCCCATTTTTTCAAATGGGATTCATCATGCTCGACGTGTTCGCACCATTCAGATTCCATCGAGAAACCGACAGTTTTATGAACGATGTAAACCCATTCTGCATGTTTATGATGTAAATGATCTAAGTAAGACCACCATATATGTAACAACCTAGGTAAGCCTAGTATGTTGGTGACGATTTCTATCCTAGGAGGTTTTTTGTCTCACTGATTTACTTGTGTTTTTCGACACAAGTGATCGGCAGAGTTTTCCCCTCCAGCCTCACCCCAAAGCTAGGGTGGATTTTGTCATCAAGATGCTAAGTGAGTCCTAGTGTTTTCTATCGAGTTTTTGTAAAAGTAGTTTGGGAATAATTCTAGTTAATTAGCTAGATTATTTTATTACAAGCTGCTTGGTCTACTAGATCATGTTTTGAGTCGCAGAATTGAGTAAGCCTAGTATGTTGGTGACGATTTCTATCCTAGGAGGTTTTTTGTCTCACTGATTTACTTGTGTTTTTCGACACAAGTGATCGGCAGAGTTTTCCCCTCCAGCCTCACCCCAAAGCTAGGGTGGATTTTGTCATCAAGATGCTAAGTGAGTCTTAGTGTTTTCTATTGAGTCTTTGTAAAAGTAGTTTGGGAATAATCCTAGTTAATTGGCTAGATTATTTTATTACAAGCTACTTGGTTTACTAGATCATGTTTTGAGTCGCAGAATTGGGTAAATTTTTGAAGGTATTTATCTAAATGTAAAGAGGGTTGGAAAAAATAATTAAATTCCCTTTCAGTCGATTAATTAAATTTTCTGGCCAAATTAATTAAAAATCCTAAGCCAGAAATTTAATTAATTTTAAGTCCTAGATGAGTTAAAATTCTTTAAAGGCAAAATTCGTTGGTCCTTAAAAAATGATTTTTTAAAGGTCCCAGGCCAAGGGAATATTGAGAATTTCAAGAAATTTTGGACTGGGCCTAGGTGGTTAAGTCAAAGTCAAAATTTTGAGGTAATTAACTCAAAAATAGTATTTTTGAGTTAATTAAAATGGAATAAAATGATAAATTCGTTTTTCCTCAAATTTATAATTTCGACGGTTCAGATTAAAAGATGATCAAATCTTTTTGACGGTCGAGATTATTTTGACATGGATCAACCGAACTAGCCGTTGGAGATTTTATCTTATAAATTAGAGGTCTTTGTCAGCCTTTCAATCATCCGATCTTTGGATCGTGCACTCGCTCTTGAAGCTCTCCTGTAATATTTTCTGGAATAATATAAACGAAGACTTTGGGGTTTTATTTTGATGGTGGTGTTCCTCTTCAGCATTTTATGGTAAACTTGTTCTTAATATTCTGTTGGTGATTATTCTAATGGATTGTTGATTAATAACTCTTGTAGAGTAATTTTGGGTACAGGTATCTTGCCCAGGTTACTGGATCTAGGGTAAGAATATTAACTGAATCGAGCTAACTGTTATCTCTAGCTCTTGAAAATTTTATGTTTTATCACTATTTCTCTATTAATTTGACAGTTTAACTTCAAGTTTGCAGAAATCTTCCGGATTTAAAACTGGGCGTTTGGGGAAGTCCTAGTTTGGACCAGCTGACTCCCAGGAGATAAGATCTGAAGAGCCCTCCGGATCTAATTCCTCGGGCTTATCTTAAATTTCGTTTTTTGCAGGGTTCTTTATTGGGCTGGTGCCTCTCTTTTAAATTTCTATTTTCTAAATTGTGCTGAACTGTTTTAAATCTGGCCAAGGGGGCCTCTAATCTGTAAATTAGCATTGTAAATTTGTAAATATTCTCTAGGGTGTAAGGGTTTATTTATTTTTTGTGCATAGTTTTGGTTTTGTTCTGGTTTTTGCAGGTTTGCAGGGGGCTTCTCAATTTTTTTTTAGATTTGAGCCAGATCTAACCCCAGAGGGTAAGATCTGGCCTCAGGATCGTTTCTGTTGGCAGATCTTAGTACAAAAGAGAAAATCTTAGGTGCATCTAAATCAGTATTCTAAAAATCTGAGTTATGTTGGAAAAATTTTAATTGCTGGAGGAATTTCAAGTGTACTGGGTTTTTTGAGATAATCTTTGCATTCTGCAGTCTACCCCTTGCCCAAATCCTCCACGCTATTTCTACCTTCACGCTGACAACATCGTGGTCACCTGCCTGCATAAACACTGCCTTTTTCTTCCTTGTCCGCAGCCAATTCCCTCTTCTCTTCCACGCTGCCTTTACGTTTGCGACAGTTCCCTTCAAACCTCGGCTTCCCTCTTCATTCCGCCGTCTTCCTTTACGCACCCTCGACTCTTCCATTGTGCCCTTGACTTATGCCATCTGCAGCACTGCAACAGCTCCTCCATTGCTCCCATCGCAGCCTAGCCTTCGATCCTTAGACAGCTCCCTCTCAACCTGCAAACAAACGCACACATACAACAAAGTTCAAAACCTCACGTTTATGCGTTTTAGTTTTAGTTTGGTTTCAATTGTTTTGTTGGATTTCAGATTTTAATGATTTAGCGTTAGTTTAGGTTCCAATTTTAATTCGAGTTTCATTTTGAGTTTTAATTCTTAGTTTTTAGATTTTAATTAATGTTAACTTTAGTGCAGCGTTAGTTTTAGTTTTGAATTTAATTCGATTTTAGGTTGTAGCTTTTAGATTTTCTTTTTATATTTCATTTAAAATTGTTTTAGTTTAGTTTTAATTTGTTTTAGAATTTCATTTTATTTATTTATTTAATTTTTAGATTTAGAAAAAAAATAAAAAGTACAAATAAAAAATACCTTTTTAGACTTTAGTTTAATTTTCATTTTTTTAGATTTTTTAATTTTTTAGATTTTAATTTTTAGCTTTAGATGTATATATATTTGCTTTAGATAATTTTGTTTTATTTTAGACTTTTAATCTTTTAGTTTTAGAGATAAAAAATAAAAAGGGAATAAAAAAAAATAAAAAAGGCCCAAAAATTTCTAAATTTTCAACTTTAGAAAATTCTCAAATTTTTTTTATTCCATAGTCAAGATGAGCTTTTAAATTTTTATCTAAAATTTTGACTTAAATTTGAAAATATTGCAAAGATCTGGCATTTCAATTTGATGGTCATCTCATGATAACATTGCTGTGGATTTAGAGTATTTTAATGCATAGTTGTGGTGCGTTTTATCGAATATCATTGTGGTGAATCTATTTTTCATAGCAGCAGTTACATATCAGATACTTGACTTTAATTTTATAATGAGATATTTTGACTCCATAAGGCACTGGTTTTAAACTTCTGAATCTAATTGGATTTGTAAAATTTCGTAAATCTCAACAAGTATTTGATTATCTAGTTGTGTCTCTTGAATTGGTTGATTTTCAACCAGTTCTTTTCCTTCATTTTTGTTAGGGTCTACCTTCCTTAGCTTGCAAGGAGACAACTTAGATAGAGAGATTGGGGATCAGGGTGACAGCCCCCGATCTGAGCCGTTGTCGCGGTGCCTAGACATTTTGTGCGACAACATTTTTTTGCGCCGTTGCCGGGGATTGAGTTTTTCTGTCCTTGGTCTTAACGACATTTTCTAATCTTCTAATCTTCTTTTGCCATTCATTAGCCTGTCACAAGTGATCACATTTTCTGGTGTCATTTCATCTCTTCATCTTTTCATCATCTTATCTTTCATCATCTCACTAATCATTTCATCATTTACACCTTTAGCACCTGGACATTTCGGTTGGCTTCTTGTTTGGGTGGCGACTCCACTTATTCATCTATTTACTCCCAGACAAGAATCCCCCCCTGATATCCATCTGCTACTCTCGATTATTTCTTCTGTTTTAGAATTAGTTTCATGTTCAAGTGGCGACTCCAATTCTTTCATTTCTTACAAGAGTTCCTGTTAAGAAGCTCGCTTCTTGAGGACCTTTTGACTATTCTTGAACACAAATCTCTTTCTCTAACATCCACTTAACCTTTAAGCAGGTCATCATGGATGACACCTTTCATGACATGCTAGAAGAGGCCATTCCTAAATTGCCTTTTTTCTCAGGTGGTAATGCAGCCATTGCTCTAAAGCATCTAAGGACAGTCACTTTTATAATAAATAAATATTGTCGTCCTTCACAATATAATCATGAAGATGTCAAGATACGTATCTTTGGCTATTCCTTAAAAGGTGATGCTATC
Organism: Pinus albicaulis; assembly: GCA_034641835.2. Lineage (NCBI taxonomy): Eukaryota > Viridiplantae > Streptophyta > Pinopsida > Pinales > Pinaceae > Pinus > Pinus albicaulis. The sequence goes on along the minus strand of JAXQQM020081255.1, from coordinate 101,017 downwards.
GATTGGTTTCGAAATTGTCCTGAGGAGTATTTTTATTGTTTACAACATATAATCAATGCTTTTAAAGATAAATATATAAAACAAGCTGACTCACCTTGTGCTCCCAGTATTATGCAAAATAATTAAATTGATCTTGTAGAGAATTCAACTATTAGCAGGAGATTTTCAGACGGTTCTCAGATGAATCCACTTGTACCACGACAGCACAAATCCATGATAGTGGTGAAGTAGAAACAAGTTGTCAAATCAGTGTTGACAACGATAAGCATCTTGTTAACGAATTGATTCAGATGGTTAAGGATATACAGCTAAATCAAGCTCAGGTAATCAAGAATATGGAGGCCAACCAAGCTCAAATCATTAAGAATATGGAACTTAATCAAGAAAAAATAATAGCAGATCACGCCAGGGAAATTGGTTATATGCAAAGCAAGTTATTGGCCTTAGAGGAAAATATGACGATCATGGAAGCAAATCATGAGAAGGAGATGAATTGTATGCAAAATTTCTTCATGGCCATGAAAGCGGATGATGATGAAGCAATAAAAAACATGGAAGCTAACCAGATCAATTTTCAAAATAGGATAAATGCCATTGAAGCAAGTCATGCACAGGAAATAAATGTCATGGAAAACCGGTTAAAGATGATGCAAGTTAATCATTCTAATCAGATGTCTCTTCAACACAATTTGTCGACTATTGAAGAGAGTCATGTGAAGGAAATTGCTGTTGTTAATGTTAAGCATTCTAATCAAATGACTGGTATTCAGAATAAGTTGGAAAAAATGGAAAATCACACATGCAGAATTTCCAACCCAAGTCAGATTTGTCAACAGATCATAGGCCTCCCAGTTTGTTAAAGCAATTTCCATCTCATCACACGGAGGTCACTTTTCCCATTAAGGAAAAATTAACTATGGTTACAAAGGACGTTAAGAAAGACCAAGCTTATGTGTCACCTTTAACAAAGTATATTCAGAATAAGATTGGTCACACTCCAGATTCATCAGATGTTTTGTACAAGCATTTTCAAGATAAGGACAAGAAATCTACAGTGGTTTCATTACTGACATCGCAGCCCACTAAGAAGAAGAGAAAAAAGCAGAAAAGAAGTAAGCGGTTTTATTCGTCTGATGGTCGAGAGCAGCTTGACATTCGGATAAAATAGAGTCCTACAATTAGCAAGATTGGACATGGCACATCTGAAAAGCAACCTACAGACTTGCCTGAAAGTAGGCAAATGCTCAGCATGCACTATATTGAGCCCATCTGATGCCACAGGGCATCCTTTGTATTGTATCTCTAACCTTACACCTTGTTATTTCAGCATTTCATTTTTATAATTAGAGTAGATTTACTTTTCATGTTAAGTAGAATAATAAATGATAGAAGAGCTTCTATTTTTCATGTGCTTGATGTTATATGATGATATTTGGATGGACGCTACTTATGTAATTTTATGTGTTGCTTGGATACAGATTCTGGATTCTCACATTCCTTCGGTGAAGCAACGTGTCCCCAAGTAGAGCCAGATGTTGACCACACTTTGTCAACGACCCCATAGCAGTACACCCCCATTTTTTCAAATGGGATTCATCATGTTCGACGTGTTCGCGCCATTCAGATTCCATCAAGTAGCCGACAGTTTTACGAACGATGTAAACCCATTCTGCATGTTTATGATGTAAATGATCTAAGTAAGACCACCATGTATGTAACAACCTAGGTAAGCTTAGTATGTTGGTGACGATTTCTATCCTAGGAGGTTTTTTGTCTCACTGATTTACTTTTGTTTTTCGACACAAGTGATCGGCAGAGTTTTCCCCTCCAGCCTCATCCCAAAGCTAGGATGGATTTTGTCATCAAGATGCTAAATGAGTCCTAGTGTTTTCTATCGAGTCTTTGTAAAAGTAGTTTGGGAATAATTGTAGTTAATTGGCTAGATTAAGTAGTTTGGGAATGCTTCTCGAGCTACTAGGAAGAGCAAATGAACTTTCAGATCACAATAGTAAACAAGGCCAAGTATACCCCTATTAGAAGAGCAACCAGAATATTTCAAACAAAAGCTAGTAACAAGCTTCGGGACACCAACGTACTGCATGTACCAGGATTGGGGATGAAAACAAAAGCTGGTAACAAGCTTCGGGACACCAACGTACTGCATGTACCAGGATTGGGGATGAACTTGCTCTCGGTGTCTCAACTTCAGAACAAGGGTTACGATGTATACTTTATTGGCAATAAAGTTTATGTCAAACACCCTAGTTGGAAGAGGAAGGCACAAATTGGAGTAAGGAGCCATAAACTGTATAAGTTACAGCTCGAGTCTCCATTGGCACTGATATGTAGTACTGCCAATAGGGATTTGAATGAATTATGGCACAGAAGAATGGGGCATCTACATCATGGAGCCTTGAGGATCCTTAGAAAGACTGTCACGGGAGCTCCAGGACTTAGCACCAGGAAAGACGATGTCTGTAGGGGGTGCGTATTAGGGAAATATGCCAAGGCAACATTTCCAAGAAGCAACAGTAGGGCCAAGAGTGTATTGGAATTGGTACACTCAGACATTTGCAGACCATTGTCCACGAATGCTCTCAGTGGTGCAAAATATTTTGTCACCTTTATTGATGACCATTCACGAAAGACATGGATCTACTTTCTGAAGACCAAAGATGAGGTCTTTGAGTGATTCAAAGAATTCAAGGCTTTCGTAGAAAATCTAACCGGAAAGCAGATCAAGAAATTGCGATCAGACAATGGTGGCGAGTACATTGATAAGGACTTCACGAGGTTCTGCGCAAAGGAAGACATCAAGAGAGAATAGAGTGCTCCATATAATCCAGTTTATAATAGAGTTGCAGAGAGGAAGAATAGGACCATTGTGGAAGCTGTGAGGGCGTTGCTGTATGATCAAGACATGCCCAAATTTCTGTGGGCTGAAGCTTGCAATACAACAGTGTATGTTCATAACAGGGTGCCTCATAGAGCATTGGGTAAGGTTACTCCTGAGAGTGTGTTCACTAGCAGCAAGCCTGAGGTGAGTTACTTCAGGATATTTGGCAGTATAACGTATTGTCATATACTTGATGAGAAGAGGAAGAAGTTAGATCAAACTGTAGAGAAAGGATACCTTGTGGGATATAGCAAAAATGCGAAGGCATATCGCATCTATATTCCCAAGAATAAGAAGATCGTAGTAACACGGGACGTGAAATTCATGGAGAGAGCCTTCAGGAGATCTCGAGAGATGTCTACAGATACGTAGTCTGAGGAGGATCCGCTAGTTCAGCCAGAATGACCTACAAAAGATGACTAGTGCAAGGAGAGTAGGTGAATCCATTCACCACTAGTGGAAGGACGAGCAGAGAACTCCAACAGACTCTGAGGGATGCAGAGGAATTTATTGGAGCCCCTAGAAATGAGAAGAGGGAACACGGGAAGCCAGACAGGTGCCAGGCACTGGTAGCACAGGTTGGAGAACTCTCTAGTTTTCAAGAGGCAACTCAACATCAGGTATGGGTAGACGCTATGGTGGAGGAGTACAACTCCATCATGACAAATGATGTATGGGAAGTAATCGTTAGAGCTCAGAACAGATCGGTTGTAGGATCAAGCTGGATCTATAAAGATCAAGTATGCTGTAGATGGCAGCATAGAGAAATTCAAAGCCAGGTTTGTGGCTAAGGGGTATGCACAGAAGGAAGGGATCGATTATGAATAAACCTTCGCCCTTGTAGCTCGGTACGCTTCGATCATATTTGTCATCTCTCTTGTAGCACAAATGGGATGGGAAATTCACAAGATGATGTCAAGACAATGTTTTTGAATGGGGTGATAGAAGAGGAAGAGTACATAGAACAACCAGAGTGCTTTGAGATGCATGAGCAGAAGACTCATGCGTGCAGGCTTAAGAAAGCCTTGTACAGACGGAAGCAAGCCCCTCGAGCATGGTATGGGCGAATTGATAGCTACCTGCAAAAGATGGGATTTGTCAAGAGTGATGCAAATCCAAACCTCTACTATCTAAGAGCAGGGGATGAGCCGCCAATTTTGGTATTATACGTAGATGATCTGTTCTTGACTGGATCATCTAAGCTCATCAAAGACAACACAAGGAAAATCTAGCTACAGAATTCAACATGAAGGATCTGGGGTAGATGCACTATTTTCTTGGTTTGGAGGTTTGGCAGCAGAAGGGAGAAATCTTCCTTGGGCAAGGAAGATATACTACAGAAACCTTGAAGAGATTTCAGATGGAGGACTGTAGACCCATAGCTACGCGAATGATCACAAACTGGAAGAAGATCGACACATCCGAGGATGATGAGACTGACCCTACCTTGTATAGGCAGGTCATAGGATCATTGATGTACTTGGTCAACACTAGAACAAACATTTGTTATGCCGTGAATACCCTCAGTCAGTTCATGGTAGAACCAAGGAGGGTTCATTGGGCAACAACCAAACATGTTCTCAGATACTTGAAGGGGACAATCGAGTTTGGGTTGAAGTACACTAAGGGCAATGAAATCCAGTTGAGTGGGTTCACTGACACAGACTGGGATGGAAGCCCAGTAGATCAGAATAGTACTAGTGGGTACTGTTTCAGTCTTGGATCAGGAATGACTCCTTGGTGCAGTAGGAAACAGAAATCCGTGGCACTGGGCTCAACTGAGGCTTATATGGCCCACTAGCACAACTTTATCTGAGGCCATATGGCTTCGTAAGTTGCTCAAGAACTTGCTTAAGAAGACGATGGAACCGACCAAGGTTCTATGTGATTATTAGAGTTGCATTAAGCTCTCTGAGAATTGTGTGTTTCATGACCGGTCGAAGCACATTGACATTAGGTGACACTTCATCAGAGACTATGTCCAATGGGGAGCTGTATAGATTGCTACAGGAGAACATGTGGCAAATATCCTCACGAAAACTCTGGGTAAGATCAAGTTTACTTACTTAAGGGAAAAGATGGGGATGGTCAAGAACCCATTCCAGTAGAGGAATGGGTGGACTTGAGATTTAGAGGGAGTTGCAATACAGATGAGGCAGTGGCCGAGATGGTGTCACAGGCAACAATACAGAAGGCAGCATCGCAAAGATGAGGGGCATCAACCAAGACATCAACAGTGCAGTAGATGTTTCAGGTCAGAGCAGATGCAGTTGGTATTTTGCTTGAACACTTTCCTCGCTAAGAGGGAGTGTTGATTTTGTAGCATTGGAAAGTGTTCCAAGTCTCATATTTTGGGAGGAGGCTTGGACATCAGGATTCCAGAGAATCCATAAACCGTTTGTGGAAATTCCACTCGGTTCATGCTTTATTAAAATGATTAATTATTTTAAAGTAATCCCTAAGTCTAAACTTGGGGAAATTAAATAATTAAAGGGTGAGTCTTCTAGAAAACGAAGATCAAGTCATCTTTTAATCTCAGCCATTGATTAGAGATCTAATCTTGGCCGTTGATTCATCAACGAGAAGACTATAAGAGAAGGCTTGAGGGTCATTTGGAAAGAAAGCTGGGTACACACTCAGTACCTGAAGGAAATCGATCTTGAAGGAATAGAATTCAATTTCAAAGGGAGAGGGTGTAGAGGCGGAGTTGCAGGGGCAGAAGAAGGAAGGGGAAATCAGCAGGAGAAGAAGAAGGCAGGAGGAGGACGCAAAGGGGACAACGTTGAGCAGCAGCATTGGTCCTCCATGCAGAGTGACACAGTCTAGCGCAGTGATGGCGCAGAAGACCACACAGAGGGAGAAAGGGTGTTTCCAGTGTGTCAAAAATTCTTTCGAAGGGTTCGGAAAAATTATCTCATGTGTATTCTAGACATTTTCTCGTCAAATCTCTATAAATGATTTCTACTGCTGAAGAATAATACAAACCCTCATCTGCTGCATCAGTTTTCCTGCATTGGGTTTTTCCTGGGACAGTTGTCCAAAAATAACTATGTTCATGTGATTGTTTCTATTGCGTTATATGCGTCCTATTTGATTTTTTGATTATGATTAAGCGAATATTGTAGTTGTGTTTATTTCAGAATTTACTGAAGATATCTGTAAATAACTTATCAAAAATAAGTAGGCGAAATAAATCAATCATTGCAGTAGTATTTCAGCTTGAAAATTTCACAACATCTTCATCGAAGGTGACATCGTGGCATATCTCCACTTCTCTTTGACCAGGCACATAGATTCTATATGCCTTTGGCGTTTCACTGTAGCCCACAAACATTCCCTTCTTCCCAGAAGCATCCAACTTGCTTCTCTTTTCTTTTGGCACATGAAATAAACAAGACTTCCAAAAACTCTAAGGTGGGAGACATCAGTCTTCTTACCAAAGAAGACTTCTTCAGGAGTTTTGGAGTCTAATGCGGAATGCGGGTATCTATTTTGAACATACACAACAATGTTCGCAGCTTCTCCCCATAGAAACTTTTGAAGACCTTGGTGATATAGCATGGCACGAGAAACTTTCACAATGGTTCTATTCTTTCTTTCAGCAACATCATTTTGGTCGGGAGTGTACACAATTGTGGTCTTCCTCTTAATGCCAGCTTCCCTGCAAAAGTCATTGAATTCATTTAACTCATACTCGGTCCCATTATTGGTCCTCAAAATTTGGATTTTCTTTCTGGTTTGATTTTTAACTAAGGCCTTGAAGGTACAAAACTATTTGAATGCTTTGTATTTCTTCTTCAGGAAGTATATCCATGTCTTGTGGGAGAAGTCATCTATAAAAGTCATGTAATAGGAACATCCTCACAAGGATGTTACGGGTAGGCATACTAGATAGATCAAAATGTATCAATTGCAAGATATCCGATGTCTTTGTGACACTTGAGGGGAATGGTCCCCTTGTATGCTTCCCTTTGGCACAACCTTGACATATTCCTTCATGATCATCTTTAAACTCGGGCATCCTTGTCACCACCTTCCTTGCTTCAAAAAGGGCTTTGTAATGAAGGTGTGCAAACCTCCAGTGCCATAGCTCGGTTTGAAGAGTTGTATCACATGACATGGCCCCCAACAGACTTCCTCCAACTTGATAGAGTGTGTCAACTCTGAAACCAATAGTAAGAGCTTCTTTGAAGTTCTTCTTCCAAATGCGTACCTTTCCATCAATGAATGCCACCTTGAATCCTTTGTCTTCCATTGCCGAGATGGACACAATGTTCTTTTTCAAATCAGGTACATACAACACATCTTGTAAGTGGAGGACTTGACCTTGAGATAGATGAAGAGTCACAGTCCTTGTCCCTTTCACGGGATAGATGGCATTGTCTCCAAGGATAATTTCTAAATTAGTATCCTTCTCAATTAGATCAAAGAGGACTTCTTTATATCCAGTGAGATGCCTTGAAGAACCACTATCAATCAAGCAAACATTCAAGGTGTCGGGAGGAGATGCAACAGAGAGGGAAAATACAAGAATATATTCATTTTTCTTATTACCAACAACATTGGACTCATCATACCTGGAATTCCTTGACCTCTTGAAAGGTTGGCCATTTCCACTTTGATCAGAGGGAGCCTTCCTCTTTCCTTTGAACTACTTGTTCCTTTGATTGCCATTCCCCCTGGAGTTGTTGTTGTCATCATCCCTGAGAGAGTCCCTTCTATTGGGGCACTATCTTGCATAGTGACCAAGCTTGTTACAAGTGTAACATCTTCCTTTCTTCCTTTGGGCCCCGCTCTTCCATGGAGTATAAAAATTCAGATTAATAGAAAATTTATATATTTATTATTGATAAAAGATGAGATGATTACAATGGGAAATGATCAAGGCTTTAAATACAATCTTATGGTGTCCCTTGGTGAAGGGGCATGATCTTTGATCATGCCCTTTTGCTTAATAAACTTAAGACAATTACATTTAATAATATTTAATAAATTATACATAACATTGCCCCTCTCTCAAAAGATGCTTTGTCCTCAAAACATACGTAACGACGGATGTTGTTGATGAAATGCTTCAGTTTCCCAAGAGGCTTCTTCTTCGGGCAAATCCTTCCACTTGATTAAGTATTCCGTGATAACACGAGATCGTAGCTTCTTTTCTCGGGTAGATAGGATACTTTCGGGCTCCAAAATGATCCTTCTTTCATCATCTAAAAATGGAAGTGTCGTTTGGGTTGACTGATGGTCACCAAGTGCTTTTTTTGAGCAGGACACATGGAAGACGTTGTGAACACGACTTGTATTTGGAAGGCTCAAACCATAAGTGACTTGACTGATCTTTTTGTTGATTTGATACGGTCCATAGAACTTTGGGGCTAATTTATGTTTCCCTTTTTGTTTTAGGGACAATTGCTTGTATGGTTGGAGCTTGACAAACACCCAGTCTCCAACTTCAAATGATCTCTCAGTTCTATTGTGGTCAGTGTGTTGCTTCATATGGTTCCGTGCAATATTCAGATTTTCTTTTAGTACTTGGACGACCTTTTGGTTTTCTTCTAGCTGGTTTTTAACTGCTGGTAGGTTTGACTGGACTGAAGCGAGATCTTTCCATTTCGGGGGCTCGTATCCATACAATGCTTGGAATGGAGTCATTTTTTCCGATGTATGGTAAGTAGAATTATACCACCATTTAGCGAGATGCAACCATTGAACCCACGTATTTTGTTTTTCTGTAGCATAACAACATAGGTAAGCTTCCAAACATTTATTGACAACCTCTGTTTGTTCATCTGTTTGTGGGTGGTAAGCTGAGCTCATGTTTAGGTAGGTTCCTATATGGTTGAACAATTCTTTCCAAAAATTTCCCTTAAATTTGTCATCTCTGTTGCTCACAATGACTTTCAGGTATTCGTGTAGTTTATAAATATGTTTGCAGAATATCTCAGCAATTTGCTTTGTAGAGTCTGTTTTCTTTATAGAAATAATGTGAGCATATTTAGTGAGTCTATTGACTACTACGAAGATCTTATCCTTTCCATCAGATACAGGTAACCCTTCAATAAAATCCATTGATATTTCTTCCCATTTTTGATTCGGGATATTTAAGGGATGAAGTAACCCAGGTGTCATATTATTTTCACTTTTATTTCTTTGACATTTGTCACATTCTGCTACATATTTTTGAATATCGTGACTCATACCCTTCCAAAAGAATGACTGACGTGCATTGTAGTAGGTTTTAAAATATCCTACATGCCCGGATGACATGGAATCATGTGAATACTTGAGTATTTTTGATATAAACTTGGAATTGGAGTTTAGATAAATTCTTCCTTTGTACCATAAGATATCGTTCTTCCATTCAAATTTTGAGTTTCCTGGGAGATTATTGATTATAGCCGACATTTTTGGATCTTTGGCGTACTCACTTCGAATCTCATTAAGCCATTCACGAATAACAACCGAGACTGCAAGTAGTGTTGGTTCTTCGTCCTTCCTACAGAGGTTATCTGCTACGACATTGTCTTTCCCCTTTTTATGTAAAATCTCCATGTCGAAGGCGACAATTTTTTCAATCCACTTTTGTTGTTCTTCAAAGAGTGTTTTTTGTTGGAGGAGATACTAAATACTGTTATGATCCGTTCAGATAGAAAATTTACTCCCTAATAGATATTGTCTCCACTTGGCCAATGCGTGCATAATTGCGAGCATTTCCTTGTTGTATGTGGATTTGAGACGCTCTCGCTTATTGAGCTTCCTGCTTTCAAAAGCAATAGGGTGCCCTTCTTGCATTAATACTGCACCTATACCGAATCCAGAGGCATCACATTCGATGATAAATGGTTTAGAGAAATTGGGAGTTGCCAATACCGGTGCATTAGAAATTACTTCCTTCAGTTCTTCAAAATACTTTCCTGCTTCCTCATTCCATTGAAACAAATTTTTCTTTAAAAGATTTGTAAGAGGTGCAGTTCTGTGTACGTAGTTTTTTATAAATCTTCGATAGTATTCCATTAATCCTAAGAATCCTCTTAGCTTGGATATATTCATTGGTTTATTCCAATTCCCTTATAGCCTTGATTTTAGAAGGGTCCACTTTTACCCCTTCATGGGATATTATATGTCCCCGATATTCTACTTCTTCTTTTCCAAAGGTGCATTTGGATTTCTTAGCATAAAACTGATGATCTTCCAATAGCGTAAGAACTTTCCAAGTGCTGCAAGTGTTCTTTCCAAGCTTTACTTTACTATAAATTAAAATATCATCAAAAAATACTTGTACAAATTTCCTACGATATGGACGATAGTAGCTTGGAACATAGCTAGTGCATTTGTTAACCCAAAGGGCATTACTTTAAACTTGTAGTGACCTTCATGTGTTTGGAATGCAGTTTTTGGTATATCTTCCAACCTGATTCTGATCTGGTAATAGCCTGACCTCAAGTCTAACTTTGAGAAGTATTTTGCGCCATGTAGCTCATCCAGCATTTCATTGATAAAGGGGATTGGAAATTTATTTTTAATTGTTATCTTATTTAATCCTTTGTAGTCAATGCATAGTTGGAACGATCCATCCTTCTTTCTTACCAATATAACTGGGGCAGCATACGGATCCCACATTTTAAAAGGTCTTGGATTATCTTCTCAATTTTAGTCTTCCTTCATATCATCTTCATCTGAATCATCATCTTCATCTATATCATTCTTATCAAGATCTTTTGAATTCCCTGAATCGGCTGAATTTTTCTGTTGACTATGTCCAATATTCGAGAATATTGGTTCTTGCGTCAGATTTATCTTGTCGCAAATGGTGTTTAACTTCTGCATTGCTTTGTTATGATTGTCTGTGGACTCGCTATGGTTTTGCCAAATTTGTCTTTCTATCTGATTTGTCGTGTTTTGAAGTTTTTTGATGTCGTCAAAATGTCCTGTAACCTTATCCTCAAGATCGATTAATATTTTGTTGAAATCGGCCATCGACATTGATGAAGACATTGAGCGGGTCTGAGGTGGTGTATATTTATCTACCAATTTCCTTTTCCTTTTCCTTTTTAAAAATAATAATAATAATAATAATTATTATTATTTAAATATAAATTTAATTAATTAATTAATTATACATAACACTGCCCCTTTCACGGGATAGATGGCATTGTCTCCAAGGATAATTTCTAAATTAGTATCCTTCTCAATTAGATCAAAGATGGCTTCTTTATATCCAGTGAGGTGCCTGGAAGAACCACTATCAATCAAGCAAACATCCAAGGTGTCGGGAGGAGATGCAGCAGAGAGGGTAGATACAAGAATATATTCATTTTTCTTATTACCAACAACATTGGACTCATCATACCTGGAATTCCTTGACCTCTTGAAAGGTTGGCCATTTCCACTTTGATCAGATGGAGCCTTCCTCTTTCCTTTGAACCTGTTGTTCCTTTGATTGCCATTCCCCCTGAAGTTGTTGTTGTCATCATCCTTGGGAGAGTCCCTTCTACTGGGGCACTATCTTGCATAGTGACCAAGCTTGTTACAAGTGTAACATCTGCCCTTTCTTCCTTTGGGCCCCGCTCTTCCATGGTTTTGATTTCTTGGATCACCATGGTTCTTCTTCTTTGCATGAGTGGTAAAGGCAATAGGGTCACCTCCATTCCCATTTGAGGGATGGTCTCTTTCCATCATTCTTGTCTCTTCTTGAGTGCAACAATTCATCAAAATCAAGAATCACATTATTATTTAGATTAGTAGTGTTGAATACATACCATTCCCGGGGAAGTCCTCCAAGAGCAATGAGGACAAGCTCTCTATCAGCTACCTCTTCTCTTATGGCAAGGAGATCATTCTCGATTTTTGTGAGCCTCATAAAGTATGATTGGATGGATTCATCTTTACCCTTCATGATATTCTTCAACTTGTTTTTGAAGAAAATAATTTGATTAGCATTGCTAGCCCTGAACATGCTAACCAACTTATCATACATCTCTTTAGATGTGCCCAGCTCGGAGATATAAGCAACCAAGTGCTTATGTATAGAATCCCTGATAATCATCTTCGCCTTGACTTCCCCTCTTCTATATTTTGTCTTTGTGGCAGCCGATGCATTTGATGGAGACTCATGAATCTTCCCCTGCACATAATCCATGACATCTTGATCTTCTAATACCAAATCCAAAGACATCTTCCAGGCATGATAATTAGACTTATCAGTCAACTTATCAACAGTCGTGAAACCCCTGTAGGTTGAGGAGGCCATTGGTCCTTGATAAGACTTCTTCTTTGGTGATTCCTTTTTACACTATCATGGGCTTTGTCTTCACCTAGCCTCTGATACCATGTTGAATTTAGATAACCATGGTATGTTCTATGCTTAATGCAATTTTACTTCAATCTTACTTATAGGCCCAATTCAATTTAGCAATCACATAAACTTGAAAGTAAAATACTGATAGAACATAATAATAGATCAACAGAAGACAAGCCAAATAATATATCAAAATTTTGTATTTCTTCTTGTCCAACAAATGTAGAGATGGATGTTTGTTACAACAGTCAACAGGATGCCCTAGCTAGCATAGTCTTGAGTTGGCCAAACCAACTTCTCCAACAACCAAATCAACCTTTCTCCAAGTGTCACACACACCCCTCAAAGACAACTCCAAAAAGTCAACACAAGTCAACAACAAATGGTGAACGCAAAAATCAATGTTGCAGTCAACGGACAACAGTCAAAGTCAATGCTTCTCTTCAATTTTTGTGCCCTCAAATGCGGCCTCAAGAAATCAGAATTTTTGATCAAGAAAGAGGATCAAACTCTAGAATTTACCCACGGTCAATGTTGGTCAACGCTTCAGCTAAACCCTAAAAACAATCCACAATTTTCAGCAGCTTCAGATTCACACGTGTGAGGGACGAAATCCTCTCCTAGGCTATACGAACCAATCAGATCACAAGTAGAGTGTGTGATGAGATGATGATGAAATGAGCATCATCTCTCTCTTATTTATATCCATCAGTGAGGGTGTGTGACACATTGGGGCTTGTGAGTCTACATTACAAATTTGGCCGATCTTGTCAATTTGCACGTGTGGAAAATAAAATCAAAATATAGGTTCTGCTCATCCAAACAAGATGATCTTTAGAACAATTTTGCACCTCTCCAAAAGAGGAATCCAACAAAAATATAATCATCATCATATGAGCAGTGCAACATGGAGTTTGGACCTAGTTGCCCAAAATTAACATTTCCCTTTTCTTCAAGTTGGATTGTTCCATCTGAAGACTTCGATATTTCTTTCGTGATAAGTTCTTTTTTTTTTTCAATGATTTCTTATAATTTTTAAGTTTCTTAATTTGAGTGAGTAGACTTTGATTATGATTTTTGATTTTTTCTAATAACTTTTAATTAAGGTTTTTTAAGTGCAAATTTTCTTCTTTCTTCTCTAATAGATTCTCATTTTTTTTTTTCAAGACATTCCTTTTCTTGTTCTAATTTTTTCTTTGTAGTTTTGGCCTTCTTGACCCGTGGAAGTAGTTTATGACCGTGATCTTTTAAGCGAGAAATTTCTTTATTTTTAATTGTAGTAACTTCATTAAATTCTTCGTTTTTGTGGGTTTGGTGAGAGGAGTTCAGGGTCAATTTGGTGGAATTTTTTGATCAATATTTCAGGCAGAAATTCGTGTTCCATCAGTAGACTAGTAGCAGAATTTTTGGGCAGTTCATGCTACCAGTTTGGGCCATTTCCAACACTTAGGTCAGCAAGTTACCACTTGGGTTTTGCATAACTTGCATAAGCAAGCCCAGGTTCCATTGTTCTCACTTATATGTACCTTGTTCTCCAATTTTAATAAAATGGTTCAATTGTTTGTTCATTACTATTGGTGTATTAATGTGGGTGTTTAAATTTTAATTTTTGCATTGTTGTTCCTAATTCATAGTTCTATATTTATTGTTAATTTCCTAGTAGGAATATTATAGTTTGATCGATATAGTGCTCATAAAGTCTAAAATGCCTTGGATGGTGTGGAAGAAATAAAAGTCTAACTCGTAAAGTCTCGTAATGGCAAGTAGATGGGTCCTCGTCATGCTTGTTACCTACCAAAGCGGGTGACCCCATAGGAGAGTTTTTCTGCTATTCTTCACATCTATTTGTCTAATCATGCAACCCTTGACAACCACCACTAGCTGATGACATGCCATTTCAGCTTTGCTAGCTGCATCAATCATACTTTCTCACCCATCTGATAAGAGTACATGGACGAAGGTGGGCGTCAGATCAAAAGACACTTAATCCATTTTGCAATCGGGTGCTTATGATTGTTTCTTTTTGGGCATTGGATATGGATTATGGGGTGACCTGGAAGAAGGTGGGGATTTTAACCATGATCTTCTTACCTCACCTTAAATGGGTGGTTAATTTTTGATCCTAGTCTAGTGGGACTTCCCCTAATGTCCTAATGGGTATAAGAGGGGGCACTACTCGGGAAGCCTTGATTGAGATAGTGTGGTCCGTCTATCCCTCTCCCATACTTACCAATTTCCATCTTACATTACAAGCTCATATTCCACTTCCATTCTTCGAGTTCAATTGATCGTTGGTTCTTTGGGATTTGGTACCCATACATCCACATACTTGGGTAGGGCCTGGAGCTTTGCCTTGGGAGGTTGATGTAGGTAAAAGAAAAGGAAAGACCATATCATGGGAAGTATAAAGAAAAATAAAGCAAAATTGAAAGGCGCACAAGAGTGGTGGAAAAACAAAGGCCAAGTTGGCAACTCATGCATCCACAATTGCTCCCTCTTCACATCTATACACTCAGGATTTGGATCCCAATCATGCTGGTTCCTTTGACCATGGCACTTGACCATGAAGTCTTTTCCCCTCCATTACCATCATTATTCACTAACAACTATCGATTGAAGGGTGGATTAAGGAAATGTTGCTTCCCCTTAGGGGCTGGAAATGCCATTGCGAGTTCAAAGCTTTAGTTTTGGAAGGGAAGTCTTATTTGAAGTGTTAAATAAACCCTTTACATTCAAGCTTGGTTCACTTAGATGCAAAATGATTATTGTAATTGATGATTGGTTTCTTTCACTAGAATTTATGTTGTGATCATTAGGTGGTTCCACAACCCAAGCTTTGGGGACCTTATGTTGATTTGGGTAGCATCGGATGTGCTCTAAGTCTCAAAATTTGTAGGGAGTCTTAGGCACATGTATTTCAAAGAACCCAAAAATCATTTGTGAAAATTCCACTCAGAGTTTGTTTTATTAAAATAATTAATTATTTTTAAAGGGATCCTTAGTTTAAACTTAGGAAAATAAAATAATTGAAGGGTATTAATAAAACAGAGTGTGAATCTTCTAGAGAAGACGAAGATTAAGTCAAAAGTTAATCTTAGTCGTTGATTAACGATTTAATCTCAGTCGCTGAGGTCTCAATGAGAATATTATAAGGAGGACTTGAAGGGGGTCATTTGGAAACACACTGAGAGGATCAAGAGATCGAATTTCTGAAGTGAGCAGTGCTCAGAGGAAAGATCGATCAATAGATTCTTTGAAAAGAGGGGCAGTAATTCCAGTTTGAAATTCTATTCCTGAGCTGGAAAATGCACAACAGAGAAGACAAAGAGCAATACCAGCAGAGGCAACGTTGCAGCTACATAGAGCCAGCAGAGGCAGCACAATAGCCCAGAGGAAGGCCGTGATTCAACTGAAGATCAATCATATCCAGTGCCAAAGAGATGGGGTGTGAGACCGGAAGGGGTCAAAGGGTTAGATCCAGCCAACAGAAGAGCCAACACGTAGAAGCCACGCAGTCCCCACGCAGAGTGATGCATAGACTGCGTAGAGGTTGTGGAGGGCTTCCAGTGTCAGTGTGTGAGGTAATCTCACAAGCTCTTTGTTAGTCAGATTCTCTGTGAGGATAGCCAACAAGGCATCCAGTTTGTGTTTAGAAAAATTTCTTCATAATATATAAACCCTCAGCTGATGCACTGACTTTCCCACATCGGGTTTTTTCGGGGACATTGGTCCAAAAACAACTGTGTCAGATGTGTCTATGATTTACTCTTGTTCAAATTTTGTTTTTGCACTTGTATTTGTTTTGCAATTAATTTGTGAAGGTTGTAGTGTATGAAATTTGGCTGTTTATAATGGGAAATCGTAAATAATTTGTTAAAAGGAATTAACAGATAGGAGATTTCTCATCAGTGCTGCAGTAGGATTCCGAGTATTACAAATTTTCACATGTTATCAGAGTTTGTTTAAGTTGAGTGCAGGAGGAGCAAAATAACAGATCTAGTAAATCCAACGTTGAAGGAGAAGTTGAGGATCAAAGAGCCACGTAAGCAGTAGGTCGATCCCCTAGGTGATTGCGTAGTCCAAGCCAGGAGGGCTAGTTGTTGCAAGGAAATCTCTCTCTGAGTGAGCCGACAAAGAGATGGGATTTTCCAGATTGCAGTTTGTTAGAGGCAGAGGGAGCAACGCAGCAGTTTCGACGCCGATTAGCAGCTGGAGGGACACATTTTCTGTAAAGCAGTGAGTGCTTGTGTAGAAAGCGTTAGGAGAGAGTAGCTGAAGATATTTTTGGGGATTTTTGACCTCAGAAAGTTTCATGCCCAAGAAACTCTGATTTCCCGCACATAAGCAACAGAGTTCGTGAATTACTTGGCTTGCTCTAGTACAGAGTACGTAGAGCCAGTTGCACAAAGGGTTAGAGGCAATAAATCAACGTGTGGGGGATTTCCTTCCTTAGAGAATTCCTAGCCGGGGTATTCTAGTTCTAGATAGTTGAGCAACACTGCAACAATATTGTGTGGTAGATATATTGTCTCCCGCAGGGAGTGCGTAGGCTAGGCCAGTTGCTGCGCAGACGAGAGAGAGGGAGCTAGTTCTATTTATTTTTCAGTGGGCAAAAATGGTAGCAAGTGGGATGAGAGAAGAAGATCAGTTGGAGGGAGCCTCCAGTTATGTGATCTGGCAGGCAAGGATCAGATGCCTGTTGGATGAACATGATCTCAAAGCCTTCATTAATGGTGTGGTAGTTGTACCAGTAGACGCAAATTCACTAAAAGAATACAAGAAAGATATGGCAAAGGCAGAGTGCTTGATCCCCGACGGAGTGAGGGATCATATCGTGTGTCACATCGCTAGCAAAGGGATTGCTAGAGAAATGTGGCAGGCCTTGGAGAAGCTATATCAGGGGTCTTCCGAGCAGTGGAAGATGTTTTTGGAGGATAAATTGCGACTACATGGATGCAAAATGGTGAGAACATTGATCCATTCCTGTTTAGACTTCAAGAGAACCGAGATCAACTGGCAGTTATAGGAGCAACTCCTCAAGCCACAGAGATGGTCAGATTGGCCCTCAACTCAGTGTTCGAAGACTATCAAATCTTTGTCTAGAGCATCTCGGGTAGAGAAAATTTGTTAGACTAGGAGGTAATGTGGGCAACTCTTCAGCAGGAAGAAATGAGGAGGGACTTACTCAGGTGCCAACTTGAGGGCAACAACAACAGTGGGAAGAAGTCGAAGGAGGAGGAGAATGCAACCCTTGCATCAAAGGGGCAACAGGAACAACAGAGACGTAAGAAAGATGTCTCAAAGATCAAGTGCTTCTGGTGTGGCGAGATGGTACATTACACTACACTGTGTCCTCTCAAGAAGAGAGACAAAGATGAGAAGCATGATCCATAGGCTGCATTTGCAAGGATTGATGAGGAGGAGTTCGCCAGGATCGCTCACATAGTGCCAAGGGAGCGTTGGGGTGATCTAGAGTTGTAGCTCAACAGAGTTACAGCTGGGCAGGATCCTTGAGGAGTCCACCTCTCGATCATTACCTTGCTACGAAAGCCCAAATCAAATGTAGCAGGATGGATGAGTGCCAGTTGGTGCAGAGGAGTGCAGAAGTGACAGTGTAGTGGTTAGTGAGCGCTAGAGTCTGAGCAACACAGAGCAGAGTTGGAAGCAGTGCAAGGAGGCATAACATAGAGTCAACAACAACGTAACAACTTCAGAGAGATAGCGCAGAGACTAGCAACAATCAAATCTTCAGTACGAGATGCATCATATTGACACTTAGTTTAGTACTTGGATGTTTTTTTATTGCAATAAGCAACAGAGTTGTAGTGTAGTAGCAGTTGGCAACAACATGCAGGGTCAATAGCAACAGAAATGCAACAACGCAGTGTTGGTGGGAAGAAGTGTCTGACATTAGTAGCATAGAGGGAGATGTTGCAGAATCAGAGCAGTACTCAACATGGTGTATTAGTAGAGCACATTCCTCACTAAGAGGGTGTGTTGATTTGGGAAGCATCAGATGTGCTCTAAGTCTCATGTATTTCAAAGAACCCAGAAATCGTTTGTGAAAATTCCATTAAATATGTGTTTTATTAAAATATTTAATTATTTTTAAAGGGACCCTAAGTCTAAACTTAGGAAAATAAAACAATTAAAGGGTATAAATAAATCAGAGTGTGAATCTTCTAGAGAAGACGAAAGTCAAAAGTTAATCTTAGCCATTGATTAACGATTTAATCTCGACCGTTGAAGTCTCAATGAGAAGATTATAATAAGGACTTGAAGGGTCATTTGGAAACACAGAGAGGATCAAGAGATCAAATTTCTAAAGTGAGCAGTGCTCAGTGGAAAGATCGATCAAGAGATTCTTTGCAGAGAGGAGTAGTAATTCCGGTTGGAAAGTCTATTCCCGAGCCAGAGAATACACAATAGAGAAGACAAAGAGCAGTACCAGCAGAGGCAATGTAGCAGCTACGCAGAGCCAACAGAGGCAACGCAGTAGCCCAAAGAAGTCCGTGATTCAACTAAGGATTAGTCAGATCCAATGCCGGAGACTGGGAGTGTGAGATCGGAAGGGGCCAAAGGGTTAGATCCAGCCAAAAAAAGAGACAACACGCAGAAGCCACACAGTCCCCACGTAGAGTGATGCAGAGACTGTGCAATGGCTATGGAGGGCTTGCCAGTCCGGGGTTTTGGCCAGTTGGGCTTCCAGTGTTAGTGTGTGAGGTAATCTCACAAGATCTTTGTCATTCAGATTCTCTGTGAGGATAGCCAACAAGGCATCCAGTTTGTATTTAGAAAAATTACTGCATAATATATAAACCCTCAGCTGCTGCATCGGTTTTTCCACATTGGGTTTTTTTTAGGGACATTGGTCCAAAAACAACCGTGTTAGATGTGTCTATGATTTACTCTTATTCAGATTTTGTTTATATTTTTTCCACACTTAATTTGTGAAGGCTGTAGTGTATGAGATTTTGTTGTTTATAGTAGAAAACCGTAAATAATTTGTTAAAATGAATTAACAGATAGTAGATTTCTCATTAGTGCTACAGTAGGATTTTGAGTATTGCTATTTTTAGAACTTACCCATTGGTACCTGAACCTCTTAAGAAGCATATTGGCACACACAAGTGAAGTGTTGAGAGCCTTGGGTCTCTGAGTAGAAGCAGCACATCACACCTACCCCTGAACACTGTCAATTTTTCCTTGGCACTTAAGAATCAAAGCTACGTCTAAAACACAATATCAAACACACTAAAATGCCACAACACAAGTGCTTTGAACAACGAAAAATGTACAACAATGAATCAATGAACTACACAATAGTTTTTTGTAAACCCATAACTTGTTATATTACAACTTTAATACAACAAACACAGGGCTCCATTTCCATGGATCATGGCCCTTACAATTAGCCCTTATACAAGGAAAACTAGGGCTTGATGTCAACAACACATGAAAATCAATTTTCCCTTGAACAAGATACACTTGACTTACTTGTTGATGAAGCGCTTACCAGAAATATTTCAATCCACGTACCTTGAACACTTGATAGGTCCTGGTGCACCCATTTTGTCAACATTCCAAGGAAGCATGATCCAAAGACATTAAAGATTTTTTTCGAAGTTCAGAATCATTAGCCAACAGTTTCTATGTCATTGTCAACCCAATTTCTACAAATAATAATGTACATGATGCCAGTACGACTGTTTAATTATGTAATAACCTAGGTAAGCCTATGATTTTGGTGACGAATTTCATCCTAGGACGTTTTTCGTCTCACCGCATTATGTGTGTTTCTAAACATGGATAATCGATAGAGTTTTTCCCTCCAGCTTAAACCCCAAAGCTAGGGTGGAATTTATTGTCAAAGTCTTAGGTGAGTCCTAGTGTTCTTAGTCTAGTTTATTGTAAAAGTGATTTGAGAATAATTGAAGCTAATTGGCTAAATTATTTTATTACAAGTCACTTGGTCTACGAGATTATATTGTGTTGCAGAATTGGGTAAATGTTATGAGTATCTACAACGGACGAGTATTCCCCCTTTTAGGGTTGAATGTGTAATTATATTATGTAGAAATATTTTAGTCCATGGTCCCGTACTCGTTGCTTGCCAACTTGTCCATCATTTCCATCTTCCATAGGGACTAGCCCCCATAGCTTGCTGTTGGGAGACAACTAGAACAGAGAGGTTGGGGATTAGAGTGACAACCCACGACCTGAGTCATTGTTTCACTGTCCCTGTATAATCTGAGCGACAACAAGATCTTTTCCGCCTATACATGCAGAGAATACTGTTGCTGCAATACCTCTTCCACTGCTACTCACAAGTTCTTCTGCTGCTCCAGAATGGATTGTATCTTCAGCTCATCAATCTACTTGTATCTTCAGCTCAACAATCTACCTTCTATCAATCCTCTTGCTGCTCCAAGAAGACTAAACATACGTTGTCCTCCAACGACAAATCAACTCCTCTTAAGTTACTGTACGTAGGGTCTTTACAAGTTGCCTTCACACAATCCCTTTGATTCTTCAAGGATCACTGTACATAACGTCTTCTTGTCTGTCTTCTAACCGTGAATTGTCACCTCAATTATCATTGTACTTAGGCACAATGAGTTTCCCTCTTACAAACTTCTTGCTGCCCCAAAATGTCTGAATCTTTGGCACACATGTACGAACCATACCACAATGATTTGTCACCCAAATCACAACACTTAGGGCTGCCCTCAACCTCTGACCAACATGCCTTAGTGGATAGACCTAATGTAAAAAATCTATCAACGAGATTCAAACTGATCTTGTAATGTACTAAAACAAGATACTGAATCCTACCTAGAATTTCTGGAAACAAAACACGATTGCACAATCACATATAAGCAAGAGAAAGAAACAATCAATCGCACAACACAAGATGTATGTGGAGAAAGAAATTGCTCAAAACCCCTCTATCGCTATATTACATATGGCCAAGATCATGAAACAATACAATGCTATTCCTCACACTGAGAAATCTCTGCACTCTCTGAACTGTGTCACTCTGATCCTGCTCGAATCTGGCTTGCGTTCTAAGCAAAATCGGTCATGCATTCTTGGGCTAATTGATCCCCTATTATTTAGGAAAATACCAATTAATGATTGCACAATCCTTCAGGGCCTTCCCAATGACCTCATGCATGACCTGTACAATTTTCAAATAATACAACTGATAGATCTCTCCCCTTTAACCTCAACTTCAACTGGGTCTTCCTCAGAACTGACATGCAACAACTATTTATAGCGAATTATCAGTTAACTGATTGTTCACTACTTGTGAATTAAATCAGATTTAATTCACTGGACCTCTCACTAGCTCATCTCTCAGTTAGAACTAGTTAAACTGGTTTTAACTCAATTACTTGAGTTAACTAATTACAACTCACAAATAACTATATCTTGACCCCCTAAAAATAGAAAATCCCTTTGCATGCATCCTCTTAGACCTCTAACTCGAATTTCCTAAGCTAAGTAAGTCTTCTTGACTTAGTTAACTAATACAAGTTGTCATGAGATGAAATTACAATTTTTCTTTCAATTTAATTAAGGGAAAATTAAATCAAAAGCCACATATGGTAGCCATTTTTGGGTGCTATTTTTTGGATTTCATTTATGGATGCCAAGTTCACTGTTTCTTGTTGCAAATTTTAACACCTAAACCCTCATCCCTTCAAGACTTCTTCTCCACAAATCTGCCCTTTTCCTTCACTTCATTACAACCTCAACTTCTGTCCAAACCTCGCACTTTTTTTCACACTAAATGCTGGTTTTGACCCTCCTTAGGTTCAATCTCCTCACAACAAACCTCTGTGCAATGCACTTGAGGAATGCTACCCTATCATAGGGACATATCAGAACTAGACGTTCACTTCTTTAGGGTCTCAACCCTCGTCTTTGTGCACAAAAACTAGGGCAAACATAGTCAGATTTAGGGTTGAACTTAGGACAATTGTACCCACATAGAAGAAGCCCTCACTAGGGCATAAACCAGACCTTAAACCTATGCCAAGACAGAGCTTCTTGAGGGCTAAAAATCATAGAGAAAATTCTCCTCTATCTTAGGCAAAGTCGGCCACAATTTCAGACATTTGACAGACCAAACTTGCTCCAATTTTTTTCCTCCATAAGTCCTGCGACTCACTATGGTAGCTTGCACTCTCCTTGAGTAGAATTCACATGATAAATGCTTGCTTGGATGGATGCCAAACGAACAATCTTTCATCCCTTCTTATAGTGTTCTATGGTGGTGTCATTTCTCACCAAGGGTCTCATCAGTTAACCAAGTTGACCTAAGCAAATGTTCTTAAACACCATGCTCTTAAGGAATAAAATTCATTTTGTTTGACCTTTGGCTTCACCATTGAAGCCCTAGGTGAACCTTAGTTCTTCAAGGATATTAATGATTAAGCAATTAATTTTCCACTTGGCCTTTCACCCACGACTTTGGGTACATTTCCCATGAAGCTTCATGTTCGTGGGTCAACTACTCACAAACCTAGAACCCTTGGGGTTGTGTGAGTACCTCCCAAGCTGCACACTTAAACAAAAATCTTCTACACCCAGGACATTTTGCCACTTTGCACTACATTTGATGAATCTTGACAATGATGCACCTGGACTAGCATGCCAGGTATTTTAATGTAAATGATGCACCTGCACCACTTGGACCCTATTGCAATGCACAAAGAAAGTTTTGGCATTTACACAGAGAATTTACACCAAACATGTGCCCATAATTTTGCCCAATCACATGTCCACAGATGCCCTGACTTGGCCTATCCAAAACACAAGATGAGATACATAACTTGTCCCTTTCTTCACTCTAGATTATTTCGTTTAGGTTTGCGGCCATATTAGATATTTCTTTCCACTTGAATGAATGCACTTGGATGGATGATGAATGAGCTTAACCTTGACTTCTTTTTATAGTGTTCTTTTTGGGTTTCATAGGCACCAAGGTTCACGCTACATATGTCAAGCCGACGTAATCAATTTGTTTAAACACCATAAAACATAAGTAAAAAAATTCTTTCATTCAAGCAACGCCACATCATCGGAGCCTTTGGTGTCCCTTAGCCCTTCAAGTGTGCCACACATGCTCTCAATGATCAAACCATCAAATTCTCCACTTGATTTCGCACCCACAACTTTTGGTACAAAACCCACTGTTTGGGTACACTGCTCACAAGGCCCTTGCAGGTCAACTTGTCCCGAACCCAATACCTCAGGGGTTGTTTGAGTACCAAGCTACACAAATCAACCCTCCCTCTTAGTGAGGGAGGTACTTCCACCACTCAGAGGTATCTCGTCATCATTTTCAGCGGCACTAGCCCAATCTATGGCATTCACTATTGCAACATACCCTGTAGAATGAACCACACTCGTCTTGGTAGTGTCTCTGCCACCATAAGCTTCCCGTTTCTTCCTTTCTTGACAACCCTTCATGCCATCCCGCGGTTCCTTCTTGCCAGCATAAGTCCCCTTGCTTCCCAACTACCATGCACTCTTCTTGGGTTGCAAATTCTCCCTTTGAACTTGCATACTCGTGCTTGAACTCGACCCCGTTAGAGTCTTTGGAACCTGCTTTTGCTCATGATCTATAGGATTGCTTGTCAATCGATATAGACCATGCTCCCTAACTCAATGAAAACTCCAACAGTGTTAGAGCCTTTGGGCTTGAGTCTCGCTTTCCCATCCTGGAAAATCACCTCAAACCCCTTCACCTCAATCACTGAGACAAACAACACGATGTATTAGAGCTTTAGTACTCATAATACATCTTGAACTCTCAACAGTCGACCTAAATCCATCTTGAATGGCACAACACCTGATCCTATAATTGCTTTTTGACTCTTGTCGCCAACCACCATGTGCAACTTCCTGTCCCATTTAGTTAGAGTCTCGAAAACATCACTCGAACCTGTCATATGCTTCAAATCTCCACTATCCACGTATCAGGTAGTGTCATTGATGGTACCCTCGGAGAAATGAGAAACTAGAGCAAAATCCTCATCCTCCAATCTTCTCGAGAGGTTATCCAACTTAGAGGATGTAGCAACACTAGCTATCTCCTTCCTCTTCTTCTTCTGCAGACACTTGCTTGAATACTGACAATTTTCGCCACAATTATAACACTTTAGCTTGCTCAAGTCCTCTTTGTTTTGCTCTTCATCCTCTCTGCAAGAGCCACGTTCTCATCAGAAGTATTCTTCTTCTTATGAAGGTCCTCGTCCTGTAGTTCCTCCTTAATGAAGTCATCCCACAGCTAAGTCATCCCACAACCTGTTCCAATTTGGCAGCTTCTCTCGAGTGACGATCCCTTTGATGAAGGACTTCCATTCCTTTGTAAACCCTTTCAAAGCAATCCTCACTATCTCAGAAACTGAAACAGTTTCACCGATGCCAACAAGCTCATCTTGAACTTGGTAAAGTCTTGTCAGATATGGGGCCACTCCTTCACCATCCGACATCTTGGTGTTCTTCAACTTATCTCTCAATACCAACAACCAATTATCGTTCTTATTCTGGAATAGATCTTGAAGAGCTTTCCACATCTCATGGGTAGTGTTCTTCCTGGACAAATGAGGTATTAAATAATCTTTGACACCATCTAGGATGATCAACTTCGCCTTCATATCCATCCTCATGCAATTCCAACTCCTTGTTGAAGAATGTAACTAGGTTCGGTCTTCATAAAAGTATACTTGTCAAAAGAACTTTTATTACTATTAAAATGACATATTAAAGCATGGGTTTCATGCTTGGGTGATCATTTTCTAGGTCAAAGTCCCCATTGAGGACTTCTAGGTTTTATCTGGAGTCATTAGAGTCATTGTCCATTTTATTAGACCCTTCTTGGGCTTTTGTATCATGTAAAAAGAATTATTATTGTGTCAAATAAGTCATTTGTCACCTCCACACGAAGTCGATTCTTACTTGATGAAGTCATCCTACATTAGGGCAATTTGACCCCAAAAGAGGCTATATATAGAAGTACAGTTCGATTAATTTGGTGCATCACTCACGCAGGTTCGATACACAAGAAGGAGAAGCAAAAAAGTGCAAAGTTGCAGGAGGAGGAGAATTACAGGGAAGGACAAGAACAAAGTTTTTGGGCCATCAATATCTCACACGTGCGAAGTTACTGGGCAATTGTAGGGGTTGAAAATTTGAGATTTACTGGAAGTCAAAGTTCTATTGGAGAAGGTCGAAATTTTGCTGTTGCAGGATCAAAGTTCTAGGTCAAAGTTGTTGAGAATGAGGTAGGGCAGAGTTTAATTCAATCTCTACTTTGATAATTACTTGTGAGCTTACTCTTCTTACTTATGTCTTTTGTTTCGTTAGCTTATTAGGTCTTTCATCAAATTAATTATCAAAACACAAGAGACACAAATTTAGGGTATTCAAGCCAGGGCCTAAACCTCTCCCTCTTGGAGAGGAAAACCCACAAGTAATTTTTCTTATAGACTTTCAGATGACAAATACCATGACTCAAACTCTTGACCTTGGAATGCCTCCAACACCCTTGTCACCTGCTCTTCTTTGGCTTCTTACAATAACATTCCTTTCTGCACCATTTTGCACTTGCACAAGGGAAGCTCTATCCCTCGTCAAATATCCTTTATTAATGTACTTCTTCTTAGTCTCCTCAAAGCTCCTTCTCGGTCTTAATATGCTCAACTCTGAGATCCCTTCTTATTACTGTTATTACCTTTTTCTTAATTTTACCTTCTTCAAACATATGTTGCTTTCCCAAACCAGAGATATCATACTTTTATCTTTGATCAACGATACTACTTCTCTACGCTATGTCTCCTCTTTCTTTTGCACTGTGATATGCATGGATGAAAAACTCTTTTCTTTTCACTGAGGTAGGTCTCGGCCTCCTTATTTCTTCAGAACTGTATTGCAGAATTTTCCCCTCGCATAATAAGTCTCGGCCTCCTCCTTTTCTTTATTGCAGACCCAACACTATGATATATAGTGTTTCCCTTACTTTGTTGTGACTACACCTTTCTTTGTTGTCTATTCCGTGCCAAATTATAGACCTTATTCTTGCAATGCATGTCCGAAAATCTGAGATGATCCGAACTGTACTTCCGTCTGTTCTGCGCAGTATATATAGGGTATAAATAGTTGTTTCCACCTGTAATAAGCTGATCTGCATATGAATAGGTGTGATTGACCTTTGAGCCGACTTGTCCAACTATTATGAGGTTGACTTCACCAAGGGGTATTCCAACAAGGTGACAAGGGTGTTTACATTGTTTCTTTGACTGTTTACAAGTGTAACGTTGCTTCATATACATGACTCTAATTTACACATTTATGAGAAGATGATAAATCCCTAAAAGAGATCAAGAGGAAATAATAAAATTCCTTGCTCATGAAACCCATGAAGTAAGCTTAACAAAAACACATTTTATTATCTTTGTCTTTTTCATAACATAAATACATAATTACATGGTCAATATGAAGATCGAACCTAGTTACACTTTCCAACAAAAGTTGTTGCTGGAATGTTATCATCTGAAGAGGATGGAAGGGATGACTTGGTGATTGGAGGAAGTCTGTGTCTAGGTCAGAGAGTCTTGGATTATCTTGTCTTGTCTTGTGAATCTACTGAAGGAAGAGGTTTGACTGAGTTTTCCCCTCATTGAGGTTTTTCCCTGGCTATGCGCTTATATCTTGTCTCTCTTGTTCTTGTGATTTTCATACACTTATAATTTGGTAATTGCTTGATGAAAGATAATCTAATAAAGAAGTAAAAGAGGCCAACATAATTCACAAGGAATTATCAAGAAAGAGAGATCAAACCCTAACTCTACTAGAATTGATTTCTCAACATAGTATCAGAGCTAAGGTGAAGAAGGAAGAAATAGGTAGCCTGAAGATCTACTATAAGGAGAATAAGAAAGTTGAATAAGGAAGATCATTAAAAGGATCATATAAGGGATAACTATCTTGAAGAAGCATGTCTAACTCATTGAAGGGAGAAAACAAATTAGAAGGAGCCTCCAACTACAAGGCATGGAAAAAGAGGATAGATCTCATCCTCTAGAAGAATAACGTCTTGGATCTAGTCAAAGGAAAAGTAAATAAGCCTACAAATGAATCATGTGAAGTAGAGAAATCAAATTAGAGAAACACAAATATTGGCTATGAGCCTAATAGTGGATGGAATAAAGGACAACCTCGTTCCATATATTTCCAACATAGATTCTGCTCAAGAAATGTATGAGGCCCTATCCAAATTATTCACAATCAAGAACATTGGTCAAATTGCAAGCCTCAATAATGAACTAGGAACTATGAAGATGACAAAAGATGATACTGTGTCATCCTTCTTTGTAAAGATAGCTAGAATAAGAGATGAAATCTAGGCAATAGATGAAATAGTACCTGAAAATGAGGTCATGATTACTGCTCTTCTAGGATTACCAACATCTTGGAGTGCCTTGCATCAGGGATCAATAGTTGGAAGGATACTCCTACATTCGAACAATTATGGAATGCATGTAGTCAAGAAGAAGTTAGAATATCATTAGTTAGCAACAAGGAGAATGAAGAGGAGAACATCTCAAATGCCTATTCTACTTATCATAAGAATAAAGGAACCTTCAAGAAGTTCAAAGGGCCAAGGAAGAAGATAGACCTATCCAAGATTGAAAGTTACAATTGTCACAAAATGGGTCACTATAGAAACAATTGTCCTGAGAATCCAAGGAATAAAAGGAGAGATAGGGATCAAGCTAATATTGCCGATGAAGAATCACCTATGAAGAACAAGATTGAAGAATCAGAAATCAATGACTTATACTTCTAAGTCCTCTCTCTCTTATCTCTCTTAGTCATCTATTCCAAGTTTTGAATTGTTTTCCTTTATGTTTTGATTTCTAGTACTTGTAGGTCTAACATGCTTTGGTAGAACATTTTTGAATTGTTTTGTTAAAGTTATAGGTATCCCTCAAGATTGGATTAAGAGGGAGCCCTCACCATTTTACCAAAGATAAGTATCTTACTCGTTGCATTATCTTTTTATATTTGGTTTCTTGTCTTATCAAGATGTGTTTGTATTATATGCTAATAACCTTTCTTTTTATATTTTCCTTGTTTAAGAAAGCTTGTTGAATGCTGAAGGGTTATGAAGAAGACCTCACAAGGTAAAGCATGGTAGAAGTTTTGTTGCAAAGGAAACTCTTCAAGAATTGATGTTCGACAAGGTTTGTTAAGAAACAACTCAAAGGTATATCTTAGACCATAAGCCTTGTTCTCTTCATAATAAATGTATATTCATTTCTTTTAAAATATGGTTTACATTACTAACATCATTATGTCTAGGATTTTGAATCACAAA
Organism: Pinus albicaulis; assembly: GCA_034641835.2. NCBI lineage: Eukaryota > Viridiplantae > Streptophyta > Pinopsida > Pinales > Pinaceae > Pinus > Pinus albicaulis. The sequence continues at coordinate 72,430 of JAXQQM020081255.1, read as the reverse complement.
GATTCTCTCATTAAATCATCATTATGGAACCGTAAAAAGGTTCTCTATAAAACCCTACCCTAAGGGTGTGTCAATATTGATTATGAAACCCTAGTCTACTTAGGGTTATTGATGGAATCTAGAAAATACTATTCTTTTGATGTTTAATGTTTTGGCACTATTATAGAAACCCTAGTCCTTTAGGGTTTGTTGCGTTATGAAATCCTAGACCGTTAGGGTTTTTAGTGTTTATGATCAAAACCCTTATAATATCTAGAGTAAGCTCCTAGGAATGAAACCCTAGGTGTATATTTGTCTGTTTGAGCGAAACCCTAGCCTGATCAAAATTATTATATGTCTAACTTTTATATATTGATATTTGTGTCTTGGGTTTACCTAATAGATGTGATATGCTTGTGCATGATTATGAAATCCTAGATATGTATATATGATGCTAGGGTTTGTAACAAAGGCCTAATAAAGGTTTGATATTATAGGATATAATAATATTGTTTCCAATATGATGATAAAGTCTAGGGTTTACAACAAACCCTAGTAGTAGTCGGTTATATTGTTAAAATCATAAATTGTGCTATGATTGGTTTTGATTGTTGATATCTAAGGCTTAGTGTCTCAAAGATGGATTCTAGGAATTGCAATATATCATAGTATAGTCGGTCATATCTCTGAAAGTAATACTGAGGATATAATAATATTGTTTCCGATATGATGATAAAGTCTAGGGTTTACAACAAACCCTAGTAGCAGTCGGTTATATTGTTAAAATCATAAATTGTGCTATGATTGGTTTTGATTGTTGATATCTAAAGCTTAGTGTCTCAAAGATGGATTCTAGGAATTGCAATATATCATAGTATAGTCGGTCATATCTCTGAAAGCAATACTAAGGCCCTAGATATAACGAGACTAATATCTTGACTAAGTTACTTTACGTTTTAATGATGTGATCTAGGGTTTATAACAAAATCCTAGCAAGAAGTTGAAGTATAAAAGTATGTGTTTCTTGCTATGAACCTATCTAAGTTTAGGTATCTAAAAGTCTAATGCTTCCAATATTGTATGATCCTGATATAATTAAATTCATATGTATTTGGTTGTACTTGCTATTAAAGTGTTGCAGGTACACAATCTTGAAGATAATGAAGATGTCTGTATAAGCATGATGAAGAAAGATATAAGATCAAGATGACTTTGATAAGAAGGAATGAAGCTATGAAAGATTCTTCAATGTTATAGAAAGTAGTTGATCTCCCTTCGCTAAGAGGGAGTTTGGATAGAATAAAGGATATATCTCCCCAAGTTGAGAGGGAGGGCATATCATGATAGTCATGATGGACACCTTGAAGTAGAAATCGAAGAATGAATGCACTACAAAGTATTGAGGATATCTTGGTGTTGCTTAAGAAATTAAAGAAGAAAAGCTTCCGACTATTCGCATATGAATAACTTTAAGTGGCATCAAGATGATTGAAGACCCTGATTGGGGTTGTCTTTGGATAGGTAAATCTCTCCTCAAAAGGTCGAAGTTTTGGAAGCATTTTTTGCATGCTTGATTTATTTGTTGTTACTGATTTGTTTGATCGGGAGAGATTTGATGTTATCGATTTGAATAATTGGGAGCGTTGAGGCATCATGTGTAATACAAAATGCCTGGGAGGACATCACCGGGAGCGTTGAGGCATCGTGTGTAATACAAAATGCCTGGGAGGACATCTACATGTGTCTGATGTCTATATCCCGAAGTAGGGAGGGTGGCGTTGGTCATAAACTATAACCTTGCTTAATGCACCTAGATCCATGGGTTGATGGTTAGTAAGTAAGCCTGATGGTATCTATAGTAGTTGAAAGATTTAGTCCATATTGGTCCCACCCGGATAGATTGCCCTGGTTAGGAATCTAGTTTGTGGCACTGAGTGAGCCTAAAATTTGCATAGTTCATGTGTTTTGAGATCTTCCATGTACTTGTATATGTATATGATTATGAATACCTCCCTAGTTAAGGAGTGTTGAAGAATGCAATAAGGTTTGGTCTTCATAAATGTATAATTGTCAAAAGAAATTTTATTATTATTAAAATGACTTATTAAAGCATGGTTTCATGCTTGGGTCATCATTTTCTAGGTCAAAGTCCCCTTTGAGGACTTCTAGGTTTTATCTGGAGCTATTAGTTTCATTGTCCATTTTATTAGACCCTTCTTGGGCTTTTTTATCATGTAAAAAGAATTATTATTGAGTCAAATAAGTCATTTGTCACCTCCACACCAAGTCGGCCCTTACCTAATGAAGTCGGCCAACATTAGGGCAATTTTACCCACAAAAGAGGATATATATATAGAAGTGTAGTTCGATTCACGATGGTGCGACATGGCAAATTCCATCGAAAAGAGATTAGCGATAAAATAGGAGCGGCCTTTAGGATCTCCCCGACCAATATAATAGGTCAAGAGAATGACCCATCGGGGGCCGCATTTATGCACTCGGTCGGTAGGAGGGATTCCCTCGACCTATGTGTTCCTATGTCGGTCGAGTGACCTATTAATTAGTAAGTCGAGGGTCCGAAGGAGATCGACCTGGGGCGTGAGAAAGTGCATTTATGTGTGCACTTTACGACGCCCCAGGGAGAGGGAAGTGCGTGCAGTGAGCGACAGCAAACTAACAAGCTTAGATACGCCCGATCGGAGATCCAACGGTATCTCCCCATGATCTTTCACCTCTGTCCCCGGACCGTATGCATATCGAATCAATACCTACTGGTGGGCGGGAAAAAAACAACAACTATTCGAGGAGCCGTTGAGGGCCTTCAGTGTTCGGCAAGTTTCATGCCTATTGTAATTGTATTGGAATGGATCGGATAGGCACCCCAACTCCGCTCTATGGAATAAGTCAAATGCTATTCTAGGCGCCCGGTCCTTATTTATTTAGGTAGGTCTCTAAACACATCAATTTTGTAGATGTAGAGAGAGGTATCTAAACAACTTGTTTTTTGTTTTAGGAATAGGTTTTGAATCAAGATCGATCCCCTTGAAAAGAAAATGGTTGGGCATCGAAACAAGTCGGTCATATTAATACGTATATAGTACGGCAGTGGATGGGGCAGCAGTTGCTCCTTCCTCTCCCTATTCAAACCAATCCAATGCTCCAGGGCTTGCTTCTAGGAGGACTAGATCTAAAAAGACTCCATCTTCAGGTTCTTTTCAAAATAAGGCTCCAGGGCTTAAGGCTATGGATCTTCCAACCATATTTCACTTTAAGACAAATAGCATTTCACAACGTTTCATTTCACAACGTTTAGAGCTATTGCGCGGGGGCATGGATAAGCTAGAATTGCTGCTATTGCTGGTACGGCTGGAATTGCTTTTAGGCTTGAGGAACCCGGCTGCTGCTGGCTTTTAGTTAGTGTAGGCATCGTTCGTTACTGGCCGATCGTTACTTGCCTCGTTAGTTACTGGCAGGCTGCTGGTTGAATTACCCCGGGCAGGAGGGTCGAACCCATAATGCTAGAACCTGTGACTAGACCCACGATTATGGTGCTTCGCGAAACAAGAGCATTGAACCCACCAGTAGTAGATTGACCTGGCTTGACATCCCACCCATTGTAATCAATACACAGAACGATATAGATTGATATGAGTTCCCCCATGTTCCCATCAGAAGACATTGAGCCCTGCTTGTTTACTTACGCTATGAATACCTAGGGATTTTAATAAACGATAGGACACAGTGGACCTGCTTCGAACTTGCTGCTTGCTAGATAGCTGGATAGAATGATTGATGGTACCGCTGCCTAGAATAATGAAGAGGGTGCCTACAATCAAAATATGATTCTGAAAGGAGGGGGGGAAGGAAAAGCATATTAATTGCTGAGCTTACTTTTGGATAATTACGTGTATAATAATAGAATTGAATTAGTACTGCTTGAGTTACTTGCTTCGGTACTGGAGATTCTTTTACTACTCGCTGGGACAAGAAACTTGCTTGTCGATGAAACCCCGGCTGGCAGAATAAACGACACGAGCTAGGTAGGAAAAGAAACAATTCTATCTTCCCCATCCCTCTATCCCCTCTACCCTCTATCTCTACCTCTCTCTACTGTAACCTATCCACCTCTATCTCTACTTCTCTCTACCGATACTCAATACTTTAGACTCTAGATGTTCAGTTCATCAGTCCAGATATGGTAAGTCTATAGACGTGAAAGTCAGAACAACCCATCCCGAAAGTGTTTGTGTGAGGAGGTGCACCGATTACCCTAACAACTTCTCCATGCATGACAAGGTGCCAACTTCAAAGAATGAGAGATGTGAACCAATGGATGGATAGGAGATACAACAGACACGTTCTTTTAAATCCATTAGATACAGATGTTCTGTTCAGTTCATATACGTGAACTCTATATACATGAAAGAATTACCCCATCCCGACAGAGTGAGTGAGGTAGGTAGGTGCACCTATGAAGAGTGATTGATTGAAAGAAATCAAATGGACTAAAGCTAGATCACCACAGAAGTCATAGTCATGGCTTGAAAACGAGAAACAAGCGTAGTGCCAGGTCAAGTAGTGGAAATTACGTTTACTAGTGTAATTAGAGCTTAGAGTCTCATGAAAGTGGTTACAGTGTATGAAACCTTCTGAAATAGGTACAACCTTAGAATAGGTAACTACTTAGGCTTAATCAATTAGAAATAAAATATATCATTAATGGAACAATCACATCCGGAGTGCAGGCTCGCTTGACCAAACTCGCTTGAACCAACCTACTAAGGCTAATCACTTACCCTACCAGCTTCTATTATGCTTGAACTATAAGTCTGTATGGATACAGAGAGAGTCCAGTCATTATCGCACTACAGAGAGGCTAAGCACAGAGAGTAGAGCTAGGAGTTAGCTTATGAACTCAAGCTAAGCACCATATGGATTCCACTGGTTGTTTCTTTATATGGAATGGGTGCCGTAGATATGCGATCATCATATCAAATCTATTTGGATTTTGGATTATTCCCCACTGACTAACCTCACACTCACTAACCTTACTGGGCATGTGGTAACCTGAAGAGCTGCTGCTATAGTACCTTCTCCCTTAGGTCTGGTCTACATGTCTGGTCTGGCGTGCCCTACCACCCTACCCTATGCGGTTGTGGAACCTCAGCAAGCAGCATTGGCTTACATCTGTTCTCGGCCAGCGGCATCTAACCATAAAGTCTGGTGGTTTCTTATTGGCTAGCGGGATCCCCCACACATACACAGTCTGGTGTCTCTTTCGTCTATGCGGCAGCAGGTTCCATGCTCTTGGGTCTCTTGATAAAGGCTTCAAAAGATGGTCTCGTCCGGTTCGGTCTCCGGTCGATGACGGCAGCGAGGTATTCGGTCACAGGGGGAAGGTGGCAAGTTTTTGAAGGTATAGATCGACTAGATCGTGGATCACACCACCTATTGAATATGGGTAACTTATTCTCTTCTCCTTCCTATAAGCTATGGAAGTGGGAAAGGGTGCAAAGGCATCTCCCAGAGATAACCTTCAGTAAATTGCATTCTGACTTAATAAGAATATCCTTTTGATCCCCGATGAAATGTTTTCCATGGACCTATCAAAAGGATTTTTTTACTAAGGATGCGCAAGCAGGCTCGACCATAAGGGTGAGGGTGAGCCAGCCGAACTCTCGACAATAGGCCCGAAGGGTGAGCTTGCCGAACTCTCGACTTCAGGCCGCCATCGATAATGTCCAAAACCTCCGCCAAGGTGATAAGCCAAAAGAAGAAACCTTTTTCAAAACCTCCGCCATTGAAGTGCCGCCCAGAGAAACAAGGAGATAGATAGGGAGGGAGAGTGAATCCAGGGACCGAAGGTACCTACCTAACCGAGAATAGATGTGGGGGAAGAATAAGAGATATACCAATAAGTGGAAGTGGGGAGGGATACCTATACCGATAAGCGGGGAGGGATCATAACCCATTCTTGCAGGATAAAGAAAAAGACCCCTTTTTACAGACATGGAAAGCCATGTAATGGTAAGGCTACACGTATTGAAAGCCAGTAAGTAAGTCAGTATTGAGGGAATAATAAAATAGGACGTAACGTATTGAAAGCCGGGGAAGAAATAGGACTCAAGAACCTACTGAAACCCATTTGATTTGATGCCGAAAATCAAAGCGTAATTACATATATAATTATATATATATTGATTTTGATACTATATTCTAAAAAACGTATTGACTCGTATCATGTGGCTAGAGATAGCATAAAGAGGGTGGGTCATGTGGGTCGCGGGTTAAGGCTAAGTCGTTAGGGGTCGTTAGCGCCTTATCTCCCGCCTTATCTCCCTGGCGTTAGCTAAGGTTAAGGGTCTTTCTTTGAATAAACACTCGACTGCAAAGGGGGCGGGGAGCTGGAAGCTGAGGAACGAATAAGTAGAGGGTCGAACACGAATGATTCTTCCATCCGAGCGAGGTTGGGAACCTCACTGGTGGTGATCGCCGCTTGGTCTTCGATTGACCCTGCATGCAATGGAAGAAAGGGATCTAAAGCCCGCCCGTGAATCTGCATCTATAGCGCACTGGGACGTCCAGAAGAGAGGAGCCTGCGGCCAAGCTAGGTTTTATGACCTAGGCATGCATTCATTAAGGGCACTAAGGCAATTACAAAGTGGAAAACCTCGTAGATGTGATGTATATATAGAACGTGAAAAAAGGAATCAATAAAGGGGGAGCTTGGTCGTGGTAATGAAAAGCTTTGCGAAACGGGTCCTCCAGTTTTGTGGTTGGCCAATCATAGGGGAGTGATAAAGAACTATATAGAACATTGAGAAACTATATACCCATCCGGGTGTGTGTAATTGCCATGGTTATTCGAAAATAGAGGGAGTTTAAGGTGACGTAACAGCAGTTTGAGAAGCACTATCCCTCCTGGTTTATGACTTAATTGGCTCGTTAACCGAACGTTCTGTTTTCCGCTTCGTATCCTCTCGCAACAGTAGAACCAACCGGTGGGAAGCGAATAATTACGTAGAGAAAGCAGGAGAAGTGGAACGAGTTTCAAAACCTCACCCATATGAATGAGTGAGCGACTCCGTCCCTTGCTTTAGATCCTTTCTTTATTTTGGAACTGGTGTTAGTAGCTTAGCTAATTTGATATGTTGCTAGTGGTACTGAAGCCTTTGTTGCCACCCACCGTAGTATCTGTCTAAGGGGAATAGCCCCGTCTATACTATATCAATCAGGCTCTCCCTCTCGATCTAGTTCCATCTCTATAATAAAGAAGTTACTATCCGTGTTTCGGCATGATCCTACTCTCCCCGCACCCACTGGGTGTTCCCTACCAAGTTATCCAATCAACAGATACCATTATGATATCCCTCTCCTTAGCTCATCAGGTACCCTTTCTTTCTTCTTTGGTCGGATGTCGAGTGCACTATCACTTTCCTATATATGCTACGGGGCAACCCCCTTACGTATGGATGCATTCATGGGCATGGAAATAGATTTCTTGGCTTGGCCTTCCCTATTTATTTATTGGTGGGCATTAGTGCAAGCAAGCAGCCAGCGTAGGCGTAACCTATTCACTCACTATATCTAGGCAAGGCCCAACCGAAATATGCATTGTCCATATGGCCCGATAAAGTGATAGAAAGAATATCACATGCAAGTGACACTTGAGATTCTTCCTTTCGTTACGCGCCCCCATTTCACGAGCACAACCATCATGCATGAAGAAGGTTTTATCAGAGAATAACGAACGACAAGAGAGATAGATAGCCAGTTAGGTGGTGCCGCCCAAATATATATAGGGGCTCCCCCTATCACCTTCCAGCCATCCATCTTTGATCCTTCGAACTACCGTAAAAGGGAGAGGTTCAATCGCGGGCTCGGGAACCTGGTTATTGGAACACACTCACTCACTCACATGGTAGCGCGCATCCATGGGAGGGGGAATTAGAACCAACCAACACCTGCCAATAATAACCAAATAAATACATAAATACATATTTGGTCATAAAATAACCACAAAGAGACCGGCCCGAATAAATAATCGGTCGGGGCAAATGCGGGGGGGAAAAATACGGGTCGAACGGGGATGCGGCGGCTGCGACTCCTTGGCACCTATTAGTTGGTTTTTGTCCGTCCTCACCATATGAATATTGGTCGATGGCGGCCTTGTTGTCGAGAGTTTGGCAGGCTCACCTCTGCCATATGAATAGTGACCCCTTTTGGTGCATCACTCACTCAAGTTTGATACACATGAAAGAGAAGCAGAAAAGTGCGAAGTTGCAGGAGGAGGAGGAGAATTGTAGGGAAAGACATGATCAAATTTTTTGGGCCATCTATCTCTCACAAGTGCGAAGTTATTGGGCAATTGCAGGGGTTGTAAATCTGAGATTTATTGCAAGTCAAAGTTCTGTTGCAGGAGGTTGAAATTCTGCTGTTGCAGGATCAAAGTTCTGTTGTAGGAGGTCGAAATTTTGCTGTTGTAGCATCGAAGTTCTAGGTCAAAGTTGCTGCTAGAAGGTTATCATCTAAAGAGGAAGGAAGGGATGACTTGGTGATTGGAGGAAGTCTGTGTCTAGGTCAAAGAATCTTGGATTATCTCGTCTTGTCTTGTGAATCTACTAAAGGAAGAGGTTTGACTGTGTTTTCCCCTCATTGGGGTTTTGCCCTGGTTGTACGCCGATATCTTGTGTCTCTTGTACTTGTGATCTTCATACACATATAAGTTGGTAATTGCTTGATGAAAGATAATCTAATAAAGAAGTAAAAGAGCCCAACATAATTCACAAGTAATTATCAAGAAAGAGGAATCAAACCGTAATTCTACTAGCATTGATTTCTTAACACTCCTTAGGGTCAGTCAATTTCTTGATCTTCTTGTCAGCAAATTCCCAGATCTTGTTCACCATCAAGACCAACTTGATCCTTTCCTTCCAAGTGCTATAGTTGGACAACCCATCCAACCTATGCTCATATCGCAAACCAACAACCAAGTTCTCCATTGCTATTAGTCTTTAATAACAATGCATCCAACTCCCTCTTGAGCTATATGCTGTGCACACTTTGTTTCACTGGCCCTTCAAAGTATCTCAAATATGATGTTGATTTTTCCTTGGCACTTAAGAATCGAGTTTGAATCTAAGATCACGATCACAAACACACTCAAATGCCACAACACAAGCACTTTGCTCAACGAAAAGTATATAACAATGCATCAACTACTACACAAGACGATTTTTCAACCCAAAACATGTTATATTACAATTCTTAATACGACAAACGTAGGGCTCCCGTACCAGGGATCATGACTCTTACAATCAAACCTGATACATGAATGACTGGGGCTTGGTGTCAACAACTATGAATACCAATCTTTCCCTGAACAAAGTACACTTGACTCACTTGTTGATGTAGTGCTTCTACAACCCTTTCAGTCCACGTACCTTGAACAGTTGTGGCAGGTCCTTTATCTGCTCTTTAGCTACCCACAAGACTTCTGTAACTTCAAAATGCTTGCATCTTTAGTTTTCAATATTGCCACTATCAATTTCTGTTGGCTGCGCCAATATGACTGAACATATGCTCACACAAGCTACCCTATACCTACTCTCCTGCTCCACCAAGATAGTCAACTCGTAGGGTCTTCAACTCTGCCCTCTTCTTGTCCCTCTGCTGCTCCAAAGATGACCATACTTAGGGCTCAATAATATGCCCTGTTATCATTGATGTTGCCCACATGCAAACCATTGAACTAGGGCACAACAACTAACCCTCTTATCACTGATTTACCAACCATGAAATCATTAAACTAGGGCTCAATCAAGCTGCTCACTAGCAAGCCTCTTGCTCCACCAAGGGACTGCTCTTAGGGCTTATAAACAAGCAACCCTCTTAACAGAGAAATACATTAACAAACACTGTACTAGGGCTACTCCAAATCACTATCCAAAATACGTAGGACATACTTACCATCTCCTTACATTCATCAACATGAAAGACAAATTACATACCTCTTCAAGACGTCTCCAACAACCCTGAAAATATTGGCTTAGTGCACATAAATCACTAAGGTTTTTAGTCCTCTTTAGGGCTCTTGCGATATCTTAGAGTGCCATAATTCGACCTCCACAGACCTCCCTAAAACCCTGTGCAAACCTCCTGTTACAATCCCTATACCTCTGGGTTGTTGCTCTAGAAAACTCGGCCCATTATCACTATTCTTCCTAGGTCATACAACCACAGTCCAACACACAATTACGGGCTTGGCCCTCCTGCAATACATAGAGAAATTTTTGGCCTATACACACAAAATTTGCACCAAACATGAGCCCAAAATTTTGTCCAGTCACACGTCCAACAGATGCCTTAATGCAACCTATCCAAAATAGATGACGAGGTATCAAACTTGTCCTTTTCTTCACTTCAGATTAGCTCCTCTAGGTTTGCGGCCATATTAGATTTGTCTTTCCACTTGGATGCACTGTTGCAGGTGCTCCTGCTCCTGAAGTGTGCTCCGGACAAAAGCAATTAGGGAGCAACCTTGGGAGCACGCTCTTGAATTGCTCCTGTTTGGGAGCGATTTTTGGGAGCATGCTCTCGCAAAGAAGATTCTGCTTCGTAACTTTTCTTTGCATTTTTTTTTTTTGTCGCAAAAACGTTCAAAACGATTTTTTTTTTCAAAGAAATAATAATTTTTGACGCAGTGAACTGGAAATTGATTAAGTCCCTATAGTAATTCTGTTATAGTATGTTAGTGTAACCCCCTTATTGTTATTATTGTACCCTTGTAACTCCCATTTTGTTATTATTGTGCCCTTAAATTATTATTGTTAGGTCGGCTAGGATTACATTGTGGCCCACTAGGATTACATTATGGCCATATGGACTCCTATATATAGAAAGGAGGTTTTGTAAATTGTATCATCCAAGAATTGTTCATTTATGTAATGTATTGGAGGTTTCCCCCTTGAAGTGGCTTATTTCTAAGGCGTTGATATCTTTTTCTTCTATTTTTGGAGCTGGTTACACAACATTTGGTATCAGAGCTTTGGATTCTAGGGTTTCGCTGCTCCAAACAGGTCATCGTGGAATTTTCGCTATAACTTTTTTTCTACAAAGTTTCAGAAGCTGAAATTTTTAGGGTGCGAAGCCGAAATCCTGAGGAAGATTTGCTAAAAATTTCAGAGCTTGGTTTGCAATATTTTCTGAGATATGATCTGTGGAAGTTAGGTATTTTTTAAGGCTCCTAAACAGGTCATCGTGGAATTTGCGCTATAACTTTTTTTCTACGAAGGTTCAGAATCTAAAATTCTTATGGTACGAATTTGAAATCCTGAAGAAATTCGTCAAAAAATTTCAGAGCTTGGTTCGCAATATTTTTGGAGATATGATCTGTGGAAGGTAGTGCTTTTTCAAGCTCATGAATTTCATCTCAAAGTGGTGATCGTGGGAAAAGTTCAATAACTCTCTCTGCGGGCATTGGATTGGAGTCTTGTGGGTGGTAAATTTGTGATACCTGTTTGTAGTCAGAGGAATATCAATTTCGGGGGAACAAAGAATGAAACGGTGACACAGTGACATGTGGCAAAGTCGTACAAGTTCGCACTACTGAACTAGTCCATAATTAGGTCATTGTGGGAGATTGGACACAACTTTGTCTTGGAGAATCCAAATCAGGTCAGACTTGTGGCATTCGAAAGATAATTCAGAGGGCTACGTCGGTACCAAAATTTAGATATTGAAGTGCTACAATCACAGAAATAATCCAATTTCAATATCGAGCTCCTCAAAAGCAAGTAAAAGGTGTGTATTGTTTTTTCCGAATTGCATAAGTCTTGTTTGAAGAATCAAGTTGAATTGATTCCAAGGGCATATTGGAGAATTTTTGTCAGTAATGGGTTCTATTATGCCTCCAAAAAATAATTCAATACCCATTAAGCCCTCAGAAATCTATACTATGACGCATGAGGAGGAAGAATTGCAATATGAGATATCAAAATTACGGTACCAAGTGCAACAAATTTCGATCTTACGAAGAGCAACCGAAGATGAAATAGATGGTTTAAAAGCAGAAATGGAGGCTAAGTTGGATGGGTTGAAGGATCAAATAATAGCTAATATGGATGATAAATTAGTGGAAGATCACAGCGAGCATCAACAACAAGTTCTCGAACTCTCAAAGGATAACCCAACTTTGGTGCAGAATCTAATGAAACAACAGGAAGATCAACATCATATCGAAAGAAGTTATGAAGCAGTCACAAAAACAAGAACTCAACAAGTACAATCAATTTCAGAGTATCTCAGCAAGTGGAAGAACTTTCCTATAGAATATTTCACATGGGAGGATGAGAATTTTATACAGAAGCATCAAGAAATAATCAAGCGTTGAGGACAACACTTGTTGAAGGAGAGGGGCATGTTAAGTCCCCATATTAATAGTGTAGCCCCTTGGTATGTTAGTGTAGCCCCACTTATTGTTATTATTGTACCCTTAAATTATTATTGTTAGGTTGGCTAGGATTACATTGTAGCCCACTAAGTTGATATGGCCCCATGGACTCCTATGAAAAAGAGTTTTTTGTAAATTGTATCATCGAAGAATTGTTCATTTATGTAATGTATTGGAGGTTGCCCCCTCGAAGTGGCTTATTTCAAGGCGTTGATATACTTTCTTCTATTTTTGGAGTACAGTTTACACAACAAAATTTGAATTCACTTGCAGAACACAAGAATGTAATAGAAAATCTTTATTAATTGAATACTGAAGGATAGTTTACATTCCCTCAGATGATATGCCTAAATACACATTTGACTGGTCACTCTAATGGTCATGCCTTTTGATAATGACTTTTCATTAATTATTAATATTTAAATTTTTTTAAATAAGTGAATAATTAATAAATTAATAAATTATATATATAATATATATGTATTTATACATATTATTTATTAAATTATTTTATCAATTATTTGTTCATAACATTGCCCCACCCTTAAAAATTTCTTTGTCGTCAGAGCAAAGGTAACGGGGGGTACTGTTGTTAGAACTCTTTGTTTCCCATGAGGAATCTTCTTCTGGGAGTTTTTTCCACTTGATCAGGTATTCTTTTACGGTTTTGCAGTGCAATACCTTCTCACGAGTTGCGAGGATACCTTGGGTTCTAGGACAAGCCTTCTTTCTTCATCAATTTGAGGTATCTCGGTTTGAGCAGATTTGTTTTGGCCTAGTACTTTTTTGAGACATGAAAATTGAATATGTTGTGGATTCAACAATTATTTGGTAGTTTTGATCCATAAGTAACATCATTGATTTGTTGAGAATTTCGAGGGGCAGTGATTAATTCAAATTCTCTTCATGATAATTACTTGTGATCTTACTTTACTTATGTATTCTCTTAGCTTATTACGTCTTTCATCAAATCAATTACCAAAACACAAGAGACACAAATATAGGCTCTTCAAGTCAGGGCCAAAACCTCTCCCTCTTGGAGAGAAAACCTACAAGGAATTCTTCTTATAGACTTTTAGTTGAAAAGTACCATGACCATGACTCAAACCCTTGACCTATGTATACCTCCAAGACCTTGTCAGTGCTTTTTCCTTGACCTGTTAAGCTGATCCTTCTTTTTTGCACCACCCTGCATTGTCCTGCACCATCACTAGAGAACTCAGTCTCTAAGTCAATCTTTCTTGATATAGCCTCGGTTACCCAAACACTTCTTCTTTCTTACTATTGTAGCACGTCTTTGCACTTTGCATGACAAAATAGTAATGCCTTTCCACAGACTTCTTTACATTAAGATATTATAGACAATGTTACTCGAGACCCTATCCTTCACTTCGCATGTCCTTGAAGCCTCTTCTTTTGAGATATTTACCTTCTTTTCTCGCACTGTAACTCAGGGGTAAATCATAGATTTACCTTCTTTTCTCGCACTACAACTCAGGGGTAAATCATAGATTTACCTTCCTCCTTTCCTCGCACTGCAACTCAGAGATAGACCACAGACTTACCTTACCTTTATCCTTGAATTTCTCGCATTAACTCTCAGTTCTTAACCCTCACATTTCATGACTGTATGTGATCCGAATTCTTCTTGTAATTTTGTCCGAAGATATCAGCCTTGTTTGAATTCATTTCGATATTGAGGAATCTTCAACTTTTGGCTTCATAGGGCACATATCATCCATCACTTTCATTCATAAGTCATGTCATCCATCTGAAAGTGATTCATCAGTCCTTCTCATCTGGTTCACGTTTATGCTATGCTACTTTCCTTCTAACCATCTCCCAAGGATCTAACATCCTTCCACATGATTGGCAACCCTGCATAAACTTATCCAGACAAACATATACATAAGATTTTTTAAATCAAAAGTTACCTCAACGATGATCTTTCACCATGACATCTTCCAGTAGGCTTCGACATCCTCTTTTCAGATTGACATATCTCTTAAAGATATGTATTGTCAAGGGTCTTCTTCTTTACAATACTTCTATCAGAGTCCACATATCTTCCCAGGAGATCTCCTAGTCACATCTTCTTGGCTTCTGGATGATCACTGCCTCTAGACATGGTTGCACTTCATGGTCTCTTCCTTTCTTTCTCCACACAACTTCATCCCCAGGAACTTCCAGTATCCAGTTCCTTGATTGCATACAACCACCTCATATTCCATATGAGGACATATTTAATTTCATTTTTTTGTGGCAACCTGTGCACTAGAAGAGATCTTCCTTCCATAGATCATAGAAGTTCATCACCTGCAGCCACATGACATGACTTCACATCATCCAGTGTCAACATATATATATATATATATATATATATATATATATATATATATATACCTCATACTTTTCCCTTTGAGTCATCTTGTATAACTTTTTACTAGATTGAAGAACTTCATTCCCTTGACTGCTTCATCAATATGTCATCATATCCTAATCCTAGAATTCTATAACATAGAATTCTCGATGAAACCTTTTGCTTTCTTTCTAACTAGAGAATCCATAGGGAACTCCATTATAAAATATCAGCACCATATTGATCGGTGAGGTTTCCAGGAGCTACTTCACCAAGTGCTCCTTCCATGCTTCTATCATGATGCTATTAATATACATTGCTTCCTATTATTTTACAACCAACGTAAATTTCTCGAGGAGAAAGATGATCATAAAAATATTTCACTTTCTTCTTTCTTAGATTTCTCGGCATCAGGTTCTTCTCGTTTATCTATGACATGGACTTCTTCCTTTTTCCTCTTGTCCTTCCCAAATTAAGGGCAATCCAAAGCATCGTACTTTGTCCATATTTCTCCTTTTATTCTGGGGACCAAATTTACCAAGTCTTCCTTTCTTTCTGGGCATGGCTGCAAAGGCTTGATTTCCTTCACTTGATCCTGTATCAGCTTTGGCTTTCAATCTTGTTTCCTCTATTTTACATAGAGAGCATAGATCGTGGAATGGTGTTGTTTCTTTTTTTCCGTATAAGCTTGAAGTGAAGTTTCCCCATTTTTTTGGTAGAGCATTCAACACCATTGTAGTCATTTCACAATCAGACATTACTTCTACCAGTTCTTGTACTTGGTCTCTTATTTTAGAAATCTTCATAAAATATGAAGTGATTCCTTCCTCTCTTGACAATTTCATCTTGTATAGTTCTTGTCTCAAAGAGATTGCTTCTCCTGCAGTACTTACTGAGAATAGGCTCCACTAGTTTCTCATATATTTCTTTTGCGGTTTCCAGTTGTGATGCATAGGGTATGAGTGAGTTCTTAATGGATTCCATGAGAATCCAAAATCCTTTGGACTTTGATTTATCCTTTCATGTACTTGGCATGAGCTGGAGCATCTTCTTTCGAGGGTTGAACTGTGGATCCTTTGATGTAGCCCATAACTTCATCTTTGGTTAGATTCAAATCTGTCCTCTTCTTCCATGCACTAAAGTTTGATGACCCAACCAGATTGTTTCTATTTGCAATAAGTCATTTCGACAGATTTAGATGAGGTCAGAGATACTTACTTGAATAAGGTGACTTCCTCCTTCTAGTAGCTTCCTTGATGATGATGAAGATGAAGGTAGGAACTCCCTCTTAGATTGAATCGTCCAATGTAGATGTCTTCAATGGTGATGATGGTAAATATCTTCAATATAAATCTTTAATGGCAAAGATTATCTTCTTGATGAGTGAATCCTTGAGAGTATTCCTTGAAAATTGAATTGATCTTTCAATGTAGACTTTGATTCTTCCTTCTTTGAATTTCTCCTTTTCACGTAGCCCTCGTCTTCAATATTCTTGAGATGCCTGGTTCTGGATGATGATGCCATGACCCTTGGTTTACTAGGATACTATCAATGAAGATGTCAAGTCACGAAGAAGTCAAATCACTAATGAAGGAAGCCCTAAGTACTTGTCCTAATGATGCTGCACTATGACATATTACTACATTATTATTGAATACATAATGCTATACCTTCATGATGATATGGATGCAAGATACTATCACGATGACATGGATGTCCTACATGATGACACTATGATCCTATAACTGTTAAGCCAAACAATGCAGAAGACAAACGAAGGAGAAGCCATGCTGTCCTATTCACTTTCTGCACAGAAAAATAAAGGACAGTCACAAAGAAAAATTGTTTTTACCACCTTAGTGGCCTCATTCCAAATTGGATCCTTATACCATCTTGTAGAGTATATTTTCCCCTTTCTAACGAGCCCTTACTTTCCCCCAAACTCTCGGTGGTTGATGAAAATTTTCAAGTTTAGAAAAATATATTTTTTTATCAAGCCGACCTATGCTAGCCTATTCATGTCGGCCCTTCTCCCAATAGTCACATCTTTTTGGATGGACAAACCACTATAAATATGTGGGCAGACTCTACATTTCAGAATAAAAATTTCGGATTTTTATATCTGAAATTTCGGTGATTAATTACAGTGATATACTGCAGGAAAAACAGAGATAGAAAGGCTGAGAAGATCAGAGATTAAAAATTGTCATGGGCTAATTTTTTTATATTCTTTCTAACTCGGATTAAGGACAGTCATACAGTGAACTTGAGCTCGGATCAATAGCACAGTTTGTTGTGACTCGGATCTGTCGACAACATTGTTGTGGGAGCACTTTGTGGCAAACAATACTTAGTTTCAAACTTGTTTGGTGCCCAGAATTCGGACTTTACCACAGAACCTATTTGAAACTGTGCCACTGTATCTCGGGTCTGTAACAGCATACATGTGTAATCACCCTCAGACTTGTCACAAAAAAATTGTGGCTCGGACACCACCAGACAGACCATCTGACCTTGGCAAAAGAGCTTTTGTTTTGTCACAGCACTTCGGGTTAAGAGGACAGACCTTCAGTCCAAGCCATTTTCACCATCGCAAGGAACTCACATCTCAGATTTTTGGAGTGTCTCATCTATATGTGGAGAACTCAGAAATAGATACAACTGTGAAGTGATCATACTACTGTGGAGACCTGTAGCTTATTGCAAGACTTGTGACCATACTAGCTGTGATATACATATTACTGTGGAGGCCTGTGATCATGCTAGCTGTGATATACATATTACTGTGGAGATCTGTGATCATACTAGCTATGATATACAACTGTGAGCATATAAGTGTTCAGACCTGTAGCTTAGTGATCTACAGAACAGTGCATTCTTGGAAGTGCTCAGACAAGCTTGTGAAATACTCTATATTGACTAGTTAAAGAGCTTGGGTAGTCTGCCAGTGGAAGCCTATCTGTGGTAGCTTGGACGCACTTGTAAGAGGCTTGGATAGTCCTAATCAAGCTTGGAATTAACATCTGTGGATTTGAAGTTGCCTTGGGGATACTCTTGAAGACAACCTTGGAGTGGCCTTTTGTACTGATTTAAGGATTTATAAAGGAGACCTTGGAGCATCATTGAAGCCATCACTTGGTTAATATAGTGAAGATCTTGGAGTCTTAAAGAATTGTTATGCAGGTCAAAAAGGAAACCTTTGAGCATTGTTGAAGACACCCTTGGAGAATTCTTGAAGAAGAGGCTTAAAACAGGTGCAGAACTTGGGTTGCTTGTTGAAGACACCTTGAAGGTCTTGGAAATATTATTGGAGACCATGATGCATTGCTAATGTCATCATGAGGTGACCTTGGAGAAAGTGTTTGGGTATGATGAAGAGTAGTGGTGACACCTTCTAAGAAGAAAATGTTGTTATTGATGACGTAATGTGGAGACTAGAATGAAGACTAAGTGAAGATCGACAAGGCTAGTTGAAGAAGACATTGGGAGCCGTGAAGTATAACCAAATATATATTGATGAATTGAAGCAGGAGGTTGGAACCTGTACCAGACATAGGGTTGGAGCCCTTGAGGTTGGTGCCTCAGAATTCACAAGGTTGGTGCCTTGGAAGATAGGGTTGGAGCCCTAGAGGATAGGAGTCCTCAAGAGACCAGGTTGGAGCTTGTACCAGATATAGGGTTGGAGCCCTTGAGGTTGGTGCCTCAGAATTGACAAGGTTGGAGCCTTGGAAGTCCAAGTCGGTGCTTGGCAAATGTAGAAATTTGTTTTCCACAGGTTTTCGGTTTCACATATTTCTCCAAATAGTTAAATGCCTTTTCCCATAGCCTTACATTCAACAAGCTGGAAAATAAATATTTTCTGAAAACACAAATTCTGGAAAATTTTCACAGTGCTGGAAATTGCAGAAATAAAAATAAGCAGACTAAAACAGCCACACAAAACATTTTAACACAATGATTTTTGGTTAACATGACCCTAGAAAAACCCCCTACAACTCTTGGGGAAAACCAGTTCGAAAACTTCTCTTTATTTTTTGAATATTGCTTTTACAGTGATGCAGAAATTTACACAGCAAAAAAATTACAGCAACTTCGAAACAGAACTTATTTCAAAAATCGTGCCAAACTCCACCTCGGTTTCCGTGCCCACAAAACAGAAAAATTACAACAGAAATTACAGCCTTCAAAATTGTACGAACAACCTCGAAAACAGTGTCGGAATGGCTGTACGGCCTCCCTCGAAATCTTCAGTTTTTTCTCCTCAAAATTCGTGCCCACTTGCCTCGAACTTCGTGCTCTGCCCTGCTGTACAGATTTGTTGAAATTTAGTGCTGCTGCCCTCCTTCTTCTCACTGCGTAGAAAATTCTCTTCAGTTTTCTCCTTCTCCTTCTCTCAATCTGCTCATGAAAGAATTAATGAATGAATGACCTTTTCTCTCTTTTTCCTCCTTTAATAGAACTCTAAGTGACTTTTGGGTTATCCCAAATCCAATGGCTGAAATAGCTTTAGATCTAAGGCTGAGATTAAATGCTCTTTTAAATCTCACTTTCTATTCTTTAATTCACCCCACTTTAATAAAGACCCACTTAGTCATTTATTTCCAAAGTCACTTTTCCTTTCTAAATTTACATTAACTTTATTAAAGTCACTTTAAAATTAGACTTTAATAACTTTATCATTTAAAGTCACTTTTAAATTAGATTTTACTTTATAACTTTATAAAGTCACTTTAGGAGAAAAATTAAACTCTTTTGAACACTTTTCTCTAGGCCAAAGATCAAAGCCTTAGGGAACCACCTGTCCTTCGGTAACCAAATTTCAACACTCCCTCTTACCGAGGAAGGTGTTCCTCACCACACCGATCTTATCTTTGAAGTAGACATGCTTGCCCCGTGGTAAGGCTTTGGTAATAATATTTGCAACCTGCTCATCAGTGGGAATATATTCGAGCTTCAGAGCTCCCTTCTGCACAGTCTCTGATGAAGTGATATCTGATGCCGATATGCTTTGACTGATCATGAAATACTGGATTCTCCGTGAGTTTAATGCAACTTTGATTATTACAGTAAATCACTGAAGGTCTCAACGACTGACCAAATAAGCGAAACAACATCTTGCGAAGCCAGATGGCCTCACAACTAGCTAGACTGGCTGCCATATACTCTGCTTTCGCTAAAATCAATGCTACTGACTGCTGCTTCCGGCTGAACCACGACACCACTGTCGAACCCAACCCAAAACAACACCTTGAAGTGCTCTTCCTATCAGAAGCACAACCTGCCCAATCAGAATCAGTGTAACCTGCCAATCTCACTCCATCCCCCTGCCTATAATCCAGACCATACTCCACTGTCCCCTGCAAGTACCGCAAAATGTGTTTTGCAGCAATCCAGTGAACCTTCCTAGGCTCACACATAAAACTGACTCATCGTGTTGACTGCAAAACATATATCTGGTTTGGTGTTGACCAAATACATCAAGGAACCAATCAGCTGTTTGTACAATGTGGGATCCACCAACTCGGAATCTGAAGCATGAAGCTTCTTCTAGTTGGTGATCATCGGTGTCGACATGGGTCTACAATCCTCCATGTGGAATCTGCCAAGGATGTCCACAATATACTTCCCCTGCCCCAGGAAGAAATGCCCCTCCTCTTGCCACACCTCCAAACCCAAAAAGTAATGCATCAAGCCGATGTCCTTCATCTCAAACTCCACCGCAAGATCTCTCTTGCAGTGCTCTATGAGTCTCTCTGCACCTGTAATGACCAAGTCATCCACATACAGCACTAGAATGAGAGGCTCCTCATTTATCACAATGAAGTATAAGTTTGGATCTACCTCACTCTTTGTGAAACCCATCTTCTGCAAGTATGTATCTATCCTGGAGTACCAAGCTCTGGGAGCTTGCTTCAGGCCATAAAGGGCCTTCTTCAGTCTGCACACATGGGACTCCTTCCCATGCACTTCAAAGCCCTATGGTTGCTCAATGTACACCTCCTCCCGAACATCATTCTTCATGATAGAAGAATACTCCTCCTGCATGGCCTCTCTCCAGACCTGCTGGCTAGCTGCCTCCTCATAGCTAGAAGGCTCAGAGTCAAGGATGCTGGTAGCCATTGCCATATAGCTACAAAACCTCTCAGGTGGTCTGCTCTCTCTGACCGGCCTCTTAGGCGCAACAACAGATGTGGCCTCTCTCAAGGTGTCCTGAAGCCACTTGGGCTTCCTCTTCCCTGAGCATACTTCTCCCATTGGAGAATGAAACTCCTCCTCCTCATCATCATCAGGAGCCTGAACTCCTGACTGTCTGTCTGCTATCCTCCTGCCTGGACCTGAACCTGTAGAAGCTGAGGTACCGTGTGAACTATCCATCAGTGGAATCCCTAGTGAACTGCTCTGTGGACTGCTCTGCATGCTGCTCGAAGCACCACCCCTCTGACTCTGCGAGCCACTGCTCACTGACGGACCAGACATCATCATAGATGTACCTCCGGATCCTCCTGATCCCTGCCCACTGGATCTCCCCATGTTGAATCAACTCTTGTTGAGGTTTGGTGATCCGGATACTTTACTCCGTGACCTCCGGCCGGTCCTCCTCGGGTACGTCCGCCCCGGCAACAACTCTCCTTGGCCGCGGGAATATCGTTAAAGGCCTTCGAGGTCTCACTGTAGCCCACAAAGACACCCTTCTCTGCAGTGGGCTCTAGTTTGGTCCTCTTCTCCTTGGGTACGTAGGAGTTTGCAATACACCCAAAGATATGGAAGTGACCAACATCAGGCTTCTTTCCAGAAAAAGCCTCCTTTGGAGCCACATGCCCCAAGGCACGATGCGGACTCTTGTTCTGCAAATAAACAACAGTGTTGCAGGCCTTTGCCCACAAAAACAATGGCAACCCCTAATCATGTAGCATGGCTTTGGCAGTCCCTCCGATGGATCTGTTCTTCCTCTCCGCAACCCCATTCTATTGGGGGTTGTAAGGAACAGTGAACTCCCTCCTAATGCATGCCTCCACACAATAGTCAACAAACTCTCTAAGGGTGTACTCTCCTCCATTCTCCGACCTCAGGGACTTGATCTTCCGACCTGTCTGAGTCTCTGGAAGAGCTCTGAACTCCTGAAACCGCTTGAAGACCTCACTCTTGGTCTTCAAGAAATAAATCTAGGTCCTCCTGGAGTGATCATCAATGAATAAAACATAATACTCATATCCACTCAAGGAAACATGAGGCATTCGACCGCTCACATCGGAATGAATCAAATCAAGTATCCCAGTCGCTCTGCTGTCACAACTGGGAAAAGGGGATTTGGAAAACTTGCCTATCGCACATCCTCTGCATGTATCAATGTGATCAGTATTGAAATCTGGCACACCTGTAGTGATCTCCCGCAATGTCCTCAAGGCTCCATGATACATGTGCCCCATCCTGCGGTGCCAAATCTCACACAACTCAGAACTGCTAGCTCTGCTGTCGGTACTATTGCTTAATGCCAAAAGGGGCTAAAATGCAAACTTGTACACCTTTGCATGGCGTACTCCTATCACTCTAGCTGAATCAGCTAGAGTGCCCCTGGGATATATCAACACTTGTCCTCTCCTAAACGATATCTCATACCCTTTGTCCTCCAATGCTGAGATGGATATGAGGTTCTTCCTCATCCCTGGCACATATAAAACATCTGACACCTTCAAGGGAGGTTTGGGTTCCCTATCAAATGTTAGTGTCCCCACATCGACTGCTCTAACAACACTGTCATCACCGAGTACTACCTCTATATTAGTGCCACTCTCTGAAAGCTCTGGGAAGTATTCACGGACTCCTGTCATATGATGTGAAGCCCCATTGTCCACATACCAGATACTCGAAGATGCTCTGCTAGTCGAGGGAAATGTATGCTCCCTCTGAATCTCCGTGGCAGGTGATCCTGCACTAGTGGACTCACAAGCACTGAACCCAAACTCTCGGTCAGATCTATCTGAAAAGTCCTCAATCTCTGCTGATGCTGCCATGGTCTGTTTCTTCCCCTTCTTCTTCTTCTCCGGACACACAATTGCATAGTGTCCCATCTTCTGACAACTCCAATACTTCACTTTGGAGTAGTCCTTCTGTGTGTTACCCTATTTACCTTTATCTTTGCTTTTGCCCTCACCACTGCTTGTGGAAGCTTGCTTCTTTCCTTTGCCTTCCTTGCCTCCTTCCAATAGTGCTACATCCTCATCCTGCTCAACTGGCTTGGCTGCCCCAAGCTGACCCTTCCTAATCTCTGTCTGTATGCAATCATCCCAAAACCTTTCCCAAGTGGGAAGGGTCTCACGTGCACAAACCCCATCAGCAAAGTTTAGCCATGAACTAGGGAGGCCATTCATTGCAATCCGCACCAACTCAGTGGATGGAATGACCTCTCCAACTGCTGCCAACTCATCTCTCACATTAGTAATCTTTGTGAGATATCCAGCTGCACTATCAGTCTTACCCATTTTAATGGTCTTCAGCTTCTCCCTTAGGACCATTTTCCTGTTCTCATTGGTACTCTGGTAGAGATTGGTCAAGGTAGACCACATCTCATGAGCATTTCTCTTTCCTCTCACATGAGGAATGCAATGGTTTTTGATTTCGTTTAGAATCAGTCTCTTACCCTTGTTATTCTTTTTATTATACGCTGCCAACTGAACAACATCAGTAGACACAACAACAAGGTGCTGTGCGGTATGCACCATGACATCCCAGACTTCTGCTTCCTCAAAGATACTCTACATTCTCTCTTTCCAAACGCTGTAGTTACTATGCCCATCCAACCTATCCTCCACCCTCAAGCCCAAAGACATGCTTGCTATCCTAAATAAGTTGAAAATAACACTGCTGTAGTAAAAATAAAATTTCTGTGTGTGAAAAATTAGCTTGCTGGAATTTTCTGAGTGAAAAATCAGCAACCTGTAATTTTTCTCTTTTGCTGTCCCAAACTGCACTTTCAGCACCCAAGCTCTGATACCATGTAGAAATTTCTGTTTTCCCACCCCAGTTTTCAGTTTCACCTTATTTCTCCAAATAGTTAAATGGCCTTTCCCATAGCCTTACATTCAACAAGCTGGAAAATAAATATTTTCTGAAAACACAAATTCTGGAAAACTTTCATAGTGTTGGAAATTGCAGAAATAAAAATCAGCAGACTAAAACAGCCACACAAAACATTTTAACACTGATTTTTGGTCAACATGACCTTGGAAAAACCCCCTACAACTCTTGGGGAAAACCAGTTCGAAAGCTTCACTTTATTTTCTAAATATTGCTTTTACAGTGATGCAGAAATTTACACAGCAAAAAAATTACAGCAACTTTCAAACAGAGTTTATCTCGAAAACCATGCCAAACTCCACCTCTGATTTCGTGCCCACAAAACAGAAAAATTACAACAAAAATTACAGCCTTCAAAACTGTACGAACAGCCTCGAAAACAGTGCCAGAATGGCTGTATGGCCTCCCTCGAAATCTGTAGTTTTCTCTCGAAATTCGTGCCCACTTGCCTCGAACTTTGTGCTCTACCCTGCTGTACGGATTTGCTGAAAGTTAGTGTTGCTGCCCTCTTTCTTCTCACTGCTCAGAAAATTCTCTTCAGCTTTCTCCTTCTCCTTTTCTCAATCTGCTCATGAAAGAATTAATGAATGAATGACCTTTTCTCTCATTTTCCTTCTTTAATAGAACTCTAAGTGACTTATGGGTTATCCCCAAATCCAATGGCTGAAATAGCTTTAGATCTAGGGCTAAGATTAAATGCTCTTTTAAATCTCACTTTTTATTTTTTAATTCACCCCATTTTAATAAAGACCCACTTAGTCATTTGTTTTCAAAGTCACTTTTCCTTTCTAATTTTACATTAACATTATTAAAGTCACTTTAAAATTAGACTTTAGTAACTTTATCACTTAAAGTCACTTTTAAATTAGATTTTAATTTATAACTTTATAAAGTCACTTTAGGAGAAAAATTAAACTCTTTTGGACACTTTTCCCTATGCCAAAGATCAAAGCCTTAGGGAACCACTTGTCCTCCGGTAACCAAATTTCAATAGGTTGGAGCCTAGGAGATTGAATATTGGTGTCTTCATTTAGGGTTGGAGCCCTACATATATTGTACTTGATTTATTGTAAAGAAGAAATTAATAAAAATATTTATTCTTATTGTTCATTTTGTGTTCTAAATATAGGTGATCTAACTATTAAAATTAACAATTGAAAAGAAATACTGATTCACCCCCCTCTCAGTATTTCCAACAATTGGTATCAGAGCCAGTACCTTCACTCAAAGCCTAACAGCTTGAAGGTTGATCATTAGAACACAAATGGCAAAGCCAAGGAAGAAAGTCTCCAATCCTCCTAAAGATGTGTCTTCCTCAAACATTGAAATTGAAGTAAATCAATTTGCGAAGGCTTCATTGTTCAATGGAAATTTTGATATATGGGTGGCTAGAATGATGAATTTCTTGAAGACTCAAGGAATTGAAGTTTGGAAATCAGTGATTACTAATGACATGATGAACGAAGAATCCAAGGAGTACAATACAAGAGCAATGAAGGCAATTTTGAATGGTTGACCAAATTCTGTGAAGGCCAATTTTGAAAAATGTTCATTAGCAAAAGTCATATGGGACAAATTTCATGATATTCACTCAAAAGGAGCATTGACAATGATCTCTAGTCAAGAAGATGATCGAAAACAAGAAAGAAGTCCAGAATCCGTTAAGGAAGCTGAAGATAAGAGAGATGACAACAAGGCTAAAGAAAACCTAAAAGATGAAGAGAACAAGGAAGACTTCGAAGAAGATCTCTTGAATAAACTTATGGCTTCCATGGAAGAGATTAACAGTTTGAAAAATGAAAATGAGGAACTTAAGAAGAAAGCGCAAGATGGTAACCAAGGCAAGACAAGGAAGGAAGTTGACTTTGTCAAGCTTCAAGTACAAGAAAGAGATGAGGAGCTCACCAAACTTAAAGAAGAATTTCATCAAAATAAAAGAAAGCATCATGAAGAAGTCATATCTATGACTAATCAATTGGATAAGGCAAAGAAAAGGGAAGAAACTTTGTCAAGCCACCTTGAACAAAGACTTAAGAGCTTGAACAATATTGAAGCAGAGATTGGTCAATACAAGGAAGAGGTCTCCTCTCTTAGATCTCAACTAGAAGAAGTAAGGAAACAAGCGCAAAGAGCTGAGAAGGTGATGGAAACTTTGACATTCATAGAAGGACAAGTTAATGAAGCAGAAAAGGAGAGAAACACCATGATAGGCCAACTAGACGAAAAGGATGAAGAAATCTTGAAACTAAAATCAAGCATCAATCTTCTCAAGGCCGAAACATGTGAAGATACAAGAACAAAAGAAGAAATGGAGAGCAGTCTAGCAAAGGAGAATGAAGAAATCTTCAAAATGAAATCAAATATCATCTCCCTTAAAATCGAAGCACATGAAGCAACAAGGATGATGGAAGAAATGAAGAAGCAACTACTTATGAAAGATGAAGATTGCGAAAAGTTGAAAGGAGAAAATGTCTTTCTTGAAAAGGAAGTTGAATCGCTGAATAAAAACTTGAAAAGCTCTCAAACCCTAGATGACATCCTAAGTCAGCAAAGGTCTCCCCTTGATAAATCAGGTCTTTGCTATGCAGGTGAATCCTCAAGCAAGAATGATAATTCTTCAAACAACAAAGATGTGAGGAACCTAGAAAGAAATGTTGATGCTCCCAGTTCCAACAAAGGCAAGGAGAAGAATGAAGACAACAATGGAAGAAATTCTACTCTAAGGAGACTTGCATATGGTGTCAAGAATACAAAAGGCAATGAATATCATCAAAGAATCCCAAGGCAAAAAGACTTCAAGAGTACTTCAAGGAACTCTTCATCACCCACGTACCAAAGTATATTTCTTGGATATTGCTATTCTTGTACAAACTTTGGGCACGTGGCAAAAGATTGTAGGGCATATCACAAAGACAAATATAATGGTCCCCTTCAATCTCCTCGAAGCAATTTTACAAGAAGAAGTCATGATGTTTTATTCATGAACAAGATAGAGTGCTTCAATTACCATAACGTTGGACATATGGCATGCGATTGTAACTTGACTTGGGCCCCTGCACAAGCTAGAACCACGGTAGAGAAGAAAGCTACACAAGTATGGAGAAGGAAACAAGTTGAATCCGGAAGTCTCTTGAACACTCCAGTGAACAACACATGTTGTTGACTAGATGAAGTCATCCTTGATATTCCAAGAATTTGATGGTGAAACCCTGCCAAAAAGAGACCATGCATAGAGTTAGGGGGAGTTTGTGATTCTTGAGTATTCTTGCAGAAAGTGATCAGTGAGTGGGCCCTATGAAATCCTTGATGAGTTACACATGGACAATCTTGATAAATCATCTCTCGGAAGTAACTCCGTTGAAGAAAAACATGATATTATGATGATGCCTTCTACTTGATCACACAAGGTGAGCAGTGCTTCATGAGCTAAAGGAATTTGTGCAGACGGGGGGATGTGGTACATCACATGAAGAAATACAAACACATCTATCATGGACCATATTGCTAGAAGAAATAGCACCATGGCAGGGGGAGTAACATACCTATGAAGGACTACAAATCATGAAGAAAAGAAGCAGCTTGATAGGGGGAGTATTTGGGCACCCTGTTTGCCATTGATGTCAAAGGGGGAGAGAAATTAGAAGGGCAAGAATTTTGCCATCAATGACAAAGGGGGAGATTGTTAATCAAGGTTGTCATTGATGGCAATGTGGCAATGACATAAATGTCCATATTCTTGAGATGCCTGATTTCGGATGATGATGCCATGACCCTTGGTTGACTAGGATACTATCAATGAAGATGTCAAGTCACGAAGAAGTCAAATCACTAATGAAGGAAGCCCTAAGTACTTGTCCTAATGATGCTGCACTATGACATATTATTGCATTATTATTGAATACATAATACTATACCTTCATGATGATATGGATGCTGGATACTATCACGATGACATGGATGTCCTACATGATGACACTATGATCCTATAACTGTTCAGCCATACAATGCAGAAGACAAACAAAGGAGAAGTCATGTTGTCCTATTCACTTTCTGCACAGAAAAATAAAGGACAATCACAAAGAAAAATTGTTTTTACCACCTTAGTGGCATCATTCCAAATTGGATCCTATACCATCTTGTAGAGTATATTTTCCCCTTTCTAATGAGCCCTTACTTGCCCCCAAACTCCCGGTGGTTGATGAGAATTTTTAAGTTTAGAAAAATATATTTTTTATCAAGCCGACCTATGCTAGCCTATTCATGTCGGCCCTTCTCCCAATAGTCACGTCTTTTCGGATGGACAAACCACTATAAATATGTGGGTAGACTCTTCATTTTAGAATAAAAATTTTGGATTTTTATATCTGAAATTTCGGTGATTAATTACAGTGATACACTGCAGGAAAAACAGAGATAGAAAGGCCGAGAAGATCAGAGATTCAAAATTGTCATGGGCTAATTTTTTTATATTCTTTCTAGCTTGGATTAAGGATAGTCATACAGTGAACTTGAGCTCAGATCAGTAGCACAGTTTGTTGTGACTCGGATCAGTGGACAACATTGTTGTGGGAGCACTCTGTGGCAAACAAAACTTAGTTTCAGACCTGTTTGGTGCCCATAATTCAGACTTTACCACAAAACCTATTTGAAACTGTGCCACTGTATCTCGGGTCTGTAACAACATACCTGTGAAATCACCCTCAGATCTGTCACAAAAAATTTGTGGCTCGAACACCACCACACAGACCATCTGACCTTGGCAAAAGAGCTTTTGTTTTGTCACAGAACTTCGGGTTAAGAGGACAAACCTTCAGTCCAAGCCATTTTGACCATCACAAGGAACTGACATCTCAGATTTTTGGAGTGTCTCATCTATATGTGGAGAACTCGGAAATAAATACAACTGTGGAGTGATCATACTACTGTGGAGACCTGTAGCTTATTGCAAGACTTGTGACCATACTAGCTGTGATATACATATTACTGTGGAGGCTTGTGATCGTACTAGCTGTGATATACTTATAATGTGGAGACCTGTGATCATACTAGCTGTGATATACAACTGTGAGCATATAAGTGTTCAGACCTGTAGCTTAGTGATCTACAGAACAATGCATTCTTGGAAGTGCTCAGACAAGCTTGTGAAATACTTTGTATTGACCAGTTAAGGAGCTTGGGTAGTCTGCCGGTGGAAGCCTATCTGTGGTAGCTTGGACGCACTTGTAAGAGGCTCGGATAGTCCTAATCAAGCTTGGAATTAACATCTGTGGATTTGAAGTTGCCTTGGGGATACTCTTGAAGACAACCTCAGAGTGGCCTTTTGTACTGATTTAAGGATTTATAAAGGAGACCTTGGAGCATCATTGAAGCCATTGCTTGGTTAATATAGTGAAGATCTTGGAAGAAGTATCTTGGAGTCTTAAAGAATTGTTATGCAGGTCAAAAAGGAAACCTTTGAGCATTGTTGAAGACACCCTTGGAGAATTCTTGAAGAAGAGGCTTAAAACAGGTGCAGAACTTGGGTTGCTTGTTGAAGACACCTTGAAGGTCTTGAAAATATTATTGGAGACCATGATGCATTGCTAATGTCATCATGGGGTGACCTTGGAGAAAGTGTTTAGGTATGATGAAGAGTAGTGGTGACACCTTCTAAGAAGAAAAGGTTGTCATTGATGACGTAATGTGGAGACTACAATTAAGACTAAGTGAAGATTGACAAGGCTAGTTGAAGAAGACCTTGGGAGCCGTGAAGTATAACCAAATATATCTTGACGAATTGAAGCAGGAGGTTGGAGCTTGTACCAGATATAGGGTTGGAGCCTTTGAGGTTGGTGCCTCAGAATTGACAAGGTTGGTGCCTTGGAAGATAGGGTTGTAGCCCTAGAGGATAGGAGCCCTCAAGAGACCAGGTTGGAGCTTGTACCAGATATAGGGTTGGAGCCCTTGAGGTTGGTGCCTCAGAATTGACAAGGTTGGAGCCTTGGAAGTTCAAGTTAGTGCTTGGCATATACAGGTTGGAGCCTGCGAGATTGAAGATTGGTGTCTTCATCTAGGGTTGGAGCCCTACATATATTGTACTTGATTTATTGTAAAGAAGAAATTAATAAAAACATTTATTCTTATTGTTCATTTTGCGTTCTAAATATAGGTGATTTAACTGGTAAAATTAACATTTGAAAAGAAACACTGAATCACCCCCCTCTCAGTATTTCCAACAGGAACTACTACCAATGCAGAACACGTTGTTGTGTCTTCATCTTTTTGTGAGAGAGTGTTGACAACAACATTATCTTTCCCCTTTTTTGTGTAGAATTTCCATGTCAAATGCGGCTAGTTTCTCTATCCACTTTTGTTGTTTTGTTGATAAGGTCTTTTGTTGTAACAAAAACCGAAAACTGTTGTCATCTGTGTGAATTGAGAACTTGCTTCCTAATAGCTATTGATGCCAGTTGCTTAACACATGAATAATGGCCAACATTTTTTTATGCTAGGTAGACTTAAAGCTTTCCCTTTTATTAAGCTTTCGACTTTCGTAAACTATGTGGCGATTGTCTTGCATTAGTACTGCTCCAATCCCAAATCCTGACATGTCACATTCTACCACAAAAGGTTTGGAGAAATCTGGGGTTGCTAGAACCAAGGTAGATGACAATATCTCTTTTAAGTATTCAAAGAATTTGTCTACCTTATTGTCCCATCGAACAAAATTTTTCTTTAGTAAATTTCTTAGAGGAGCAGTCACATGTGCATAATTTTTTTATCAACCTTTCGTACTATCTGGTCAATCCAAATAATCCTTTGAGTTTTGATATAGTCCTTGGATTGGGCCACTCTTTGATTGCTTTAATCTTGTTGGGTTCTACTTTGACTCCCTCTTTGGATATGATGTGTCCCAGATATTCGACTTCCTTTTGTCCAAAGGTACATTTTGATAATTTTGTATAAAATTGATTCTTTCCCAATACAAAAAGTGCTTCTAGATGCTTGAGATGCTCCTTCCAAGTTTTGCTGTAGATAAGGATATCATCAAAGAAAACTAATACGAATTTTCACAAGTATGGGCAAAAAAGCTCGTTCATGGTTGCCTGGAAGGTAGCTGGTGCATTTGTTAGTCCAAATGGCATTACCTTAAACTCATAATGCCCTTCATGAGTTTTGAACGCAGTCTTCTCGATGTCTTATAACATTACTCGTATTTGTTAATAGCCTGACCTCAAATTTAATTTTAAAAAATATTCCGCGCCATGGAGTTCGTCCATCATCTCATCTATAAACGAAATGGGAAATTTGTGTTTAATAGTGATTGTATTTAATCCTCGATAATGTATACACAACCTGCAACATCCATCTTTCTTTCAAACTAACACTACAGGAGCCACATATGGACTTCTGCTTTTTGTAATGACTCCACATTTGAACAAATCTTGTATTAGCCTTTCTATCTCTGTTTTATGATGATGGGGATGGCAACATGGCTTCACATTACAGGTGTTGCATCCGGTTTGACTTCAATGATGTGTTTGATCTTCCTTTCGGGAGGTAATGTCATAGGTAATTTCCGAAATACCTTGGCATATTTCTGGATTAAGGTTGTAACTTGAGATTGTTGATGAGTCCCTTCCATAGATAACAACTCTAACTATTGGCATTGTGCGACGAATATCGGTGCTCCTTTTCAAATAAGTTTCTTCATTTGTTGTGCGAATATGATTTGGGTAGGAGCTTAACCCAAACAATCTATACTTTCTTCCATTCCATTTGAACTTTATAAATTGTTTGTGGTGATTCGCGAAATACGTCTCCAAAGTTTTTAACCATTGTATTCCCAGGATGACATCTACACCTCCCAAGGGAACTGTGTAAAAGCTAGACTTCGTCTTGTAATCGCTTAGTTGCAATTTAACCTTGTGGCACTTCCCTACTCCATCTATTCTTTTATCATCTGCTACCATAATGTTTATATCTGTCACAGGATACACAAATAGATTTAGCCTCTTTTCTACATTAACATCTATAAAGTTGTGGGTACTTCCTGAGTCTGCTAATACAATAACATTTATATTCTTAATATGTCCCTTCAGCTTTGAGGTTTGTGGCTGGGTTATCCTTTTGATAACTGCCAGAGAAATTATCAACATATTTTCCTCTTCTGGATCTGTATTAGGAGTCTCATTTTCTTCGTTAGTTTCCTCGTCTGAGTCATTTTCTGAAGATTCCTCTTCTTGTTCTGCGTTGCAATTGTAGTGTTTTTGAGTGTTGTACTTATGTCTTGTAGAATATTTGTCTCCACATTTCATCATTTGCCATCCTTTTTCTTCTCAAAACTTGACTGTTGGTTTCTTCCTTCTCGCAATGGGTGTGGAATGTACTTGATACACTTGTCTAGAGAATTCTTGCTTGACTTTCCTTTAGTAATTGTTGATTTTTCGAAAATGTTATATGACTTATTGAACATATGCTTTTGTTCAATGATCTTTGCTGCATGTCTGGCTTCCTCAATGGTTTTGGGTTTGTACAATTTCAATTCTACTTAGATATACTCCTTAAGTCCACATCTATACATTTTTAGTACTTCTTCATCAATAAATCCTCTTTGAATTATAGCTAATACTTCCCATTTGTGGGTGTATTCGCTTATAGACCCTTTTTGTTTGAGATGAACGGATTTTTTGTAGATATCATCTTCTTCTTCGTCATGAAACCTTTTTAGTAAGGCATCCACAAATTTTTTCCAAAAGAATGAATGAGCTTCACATTTGTTGGACCACCATAGGAACCAATCATATGCCTCAACTTCCAAATTGTTGGATGCGATCATGATTTTTTCTTGTTCACCTATTGGTGGGTTTGACTCAAAAGTGGTCTCCATTTTATTAACCCAAACAATAACTCCTCTATGATCTTTATCATCTTACTTAGAATTCGCTGATAGTCTTTTTCTGGACCCTTGGTATAGTATTGGCTTCCTAAAAAACAATTCTAGGTGGATCTGAAAATTCAGGTCCATCTGTACCTTGCTGAATGTTTGCCATTTCCTGATAGGGGGTGGACTGCAACAATAGTGTCCACTTTTTTTGTTAGCTTAACGATTTGTTAACTATGCTCATCTAGTTTCTAGGTAGTCTCTTTGATTTTGTAATCTTTCTACAATATTTCCTCCATCATTTTTCTTAACTTCTTTTGTCCTCGAAATTCTGTTTGAGATTTTTCTATGTTGTTGAAGCGATAAGCATGCTGTTGACTTCGTCCTTATAACGATTAACATCTGCTTGTAATTATTTCGGGTTCTCCATCTTGCCTTTTTACTTGGTGGACCTTGTTGAAGAATGTAACTAGGTTTGGTTGTCATAATTGTACTAGTCAAAATGAAATATATTTATCAAAAGAAGGCAATTTTTATTATTATTATTAATTAAATTGACTTGTTAAAGTATGGGTTTCTTGCTTGGGTCAATTGTCTTAGGTCAAGCCTCTATTGTCGGCTTTTAGGATTTTCTATTAAAGTGAAAAGTTAAAATTATTTTGTCAAAATGACTCCTCCATCAAGTCACCTTGCAGTTGGCCTACAAATCAATATTCAACAAGTCAACTTCTCAATTAAACTCATGTTTGCTTATTTTACAGTGGTAGACAACTATAAATAGGAGGGTAAACTTCGCTCAACAGAACAAAGACATAAGTTTGCAAAATTTCAGAGAATAAGTTTGGAGCATCGGAGAGAGGGAGTTCGGTGATCATAGAGGAAGGCATGCTATCACAAAACCAAAGTGTAAAAATTTTTCTTGGCTACCTCCATAGGATCAAAGACTATACTACTACAAACCAAAGCATGAATAGACTGTTACAAGACCGAAGTCTGGGTTGCCACCACAATATATCTATGTTATAAAGGACTGAGTTATAGTGATGCCACCACAAGACTGAAGGACAGTGTTCAACGATCACAAAGGAAGGCAAGCTATCACAGAACTGAAGTGTAAAACTATTTTTAGGCTACCTCCACAGGATCGAAGACTATACTACTACAGATCAAAGCATGAAAAGGGGGAAGCATGAATAGACTATTACAAGACCGAAGTTTGGGCTACCACCACAATATATCTCTGTTAGAAAGGACCGAGTTATAATGCTGCCACCACAGGACTGAAGGATCGAGTTATATCTATGTTGCCACCACAAAAATGAAGAACTGAGTTATATCTATGTTGCCACCATAGCACTGAAGGAATGAAGTATATCTTTGTTAATAACATTATTAAAGGACTGGATTAATGATGCCACTACAGAACTCACTGAAGTATGACACAAATAAAGTATGACAAAAGCACGGTAAGGATGTCATAGATATGAGAAGGATGCACAAGGCTTACAACAAGGCTTATGTAAGCATGAGAAGGCTACCACAAAATCGAAGCACGAGGAGATTGTGTTTGCAAAATGTTGAAGAACGAAATACTGTACAAGACTCAGAATTGAAGCATGAACTAACAAGGTTGACTTGATGGATGGAAGAAGTCTTTGGTCTAGGTTGTGAGGGTCTTGGTCGTCTCAATTTTGTTTTGAATATACTGCAGGAAGAATTCTTGAATGGGTTTTGCCCTGGTTATGTGCCTACATCTCGTGTCCTCTTCTGTTTATTGATTGGCATTAGTCTTGATGATAAGAATAAGATAAATTGAAAGAAGAAAACTAATAATGAAACATCACAAGATAATGTCATAATAAGAGAAATCAATTAGCTTGCCACCCTATTGGATTTCTCAACGAACCCCAATTTTTTTTTAAATTATATATAATTTTATAATTAATTCTTTAATATATATATATATATAAAATTTAATTCCAACATATATAAAACTTTTATGAATTATAAGTTATGTTAATACATATAACATAATGGGGTTACGAGTCTGAAGAGACAATGGGATTAAAATTTGAAGCAACACGACTGTTTATACGAAATAAGTCACTGGTGGCAGAGACAAGTTGTCGGATTTGTGGTGGCACAGTGAAAGGAATGTTTGATCGGTGTTTACAAAACAACAGACACTAAAAACACAACATCGGTGGAGCACTGGGTACAGGGTGTTAGGGGTTGTCAACTTTGCAGACGTAGCAAAGGAACCACTAATACCACAACGAACAACAACGAAAGTCGAGGCAGTGTCTGATGCTGAGCAATGGAGTGGGGGGGGAGCAACAGGGAAAGCGGTCTCGACTATAACAAAAGCAGACGAAGACTATGGAGAAGAGGACTACGTAGAAGAGGACGAGGACTACAAAATAGAGAACAAGGAGCGGTAGGGTAATATACAATGTTCCACCAAGACTTCGGTTCGGGGAGACGCACAGGGGGAAATGTGCGGGAGTGCCCTCAAATTTTAGCGAAATTTTTGGGGTGCGGGGAGACGTCAATGTATATAATTTTTAATATATATATATATATATATATATATAAAATTCAAATTCATATTCAATAATGAAAGCATAAATAGACTAATAGTAATACATTGAAATTTGATCCACACGTAACATTTGAATTCATAATTGAATTAAATAATGACATACATTGATCCATCCTCATCATTCATTTTGATAGATATGAAAGTTTCAAAATAGAAACCCTACTGCAGTGTCTTGATCTACTTCGCCTACTTGTTTGATTAATTAACAAGTTATTAATTTGAAGTATTCAGAAAAACTTTAAAGTAATTACAACTTGCAACCTACATATTTACAAATCATTTATTGAACAACACACACGTGACAAAATTACACAGATTTTTCGGACAAATGTCTCCGGAAAAACCCAACGCGGGAAAACCAGTGCATCAGCGCTAGAGGGTTTTATTATTATGCAGAATCTAAATACAATTATATGGGCACCAGAAACGGTCTGCCATACACAAAAATTACATGGCAGATGTACCTTTCACTTGGGAGACAGAAAATATCGTTGATCCAACCCTCTCCAGGGAATTACAAATTCGAGCTCTTTCTGGCCCACTGGAACCCTCAGTGCTGCCTTTGTAGCCTCTGCGTCGGCCCCTACTGGCCAGCGTACCCACTGCGTCACCTTGACTGGTGTTGTGCTGCCCTGGCTGGGCCTACGACACCCTGGCTGGGTCTCTGCTGCCCCTATGCTACGCTGGCTGGGCTTACGCAGCCTCTGTGCAGTCTTTTGCATGGTGCTGGCTGGATTACATCCCTCTGGTTGGCCTCCGCGCTGCCTTGTACAAGCTGCCTCTCTGCTGTTGTATTCTCGGCCTCAGATCACATCATCCCTTGCCGATCTCTGCCCCTCACTGCACTGCAAACTTACTTCGAATTTCTCAGCAAACCCCGCCCTAGAAATTCGACATAGCTTTAGTGCTCTGCAATGTGTTTGTGTGTGTTCTCCAATTGACCCCAAGCCCTTCCTTTATACTTTTCTCGTTGGGAAACCAACGACTGTGATCTAATCTCTAATGAATGACTAAGAATAAAAAAATGCTTGATCCACGTCACTTAGAACATTTCATCACATGTGTAATTTAATTCACTTTAATTTTTCAATTTCCCTAAGTTAGACTTAGGGTCCCCATTAAAAAATTTAATTATTTGAATAACTATTTCATTGGATGAAATTTCTCCAAATGCTTTCTGGGTCTTGGAGATCTCGTGTGTCTTAGCCCCTCAACAAAGTTTCAGAGCTGGAGCACACCCGATGCTACCCCAAAATCTCAACACTCTCTTAGTGAGGATTGTACTCTAGCAATACTTCACACTGAAGCATCACCAAATCTCGACATCTGTCTCTGCATTACTGATGCTTGGTCTGCTGCCCTCCATCCACTGTGCTATTGCTTTCTGTACTGCTGCCCATGTCACTGCCACCGACACTGCTACATTCGTACTGCAATTCCCTATCAAATTGTTGCATCATGCTGCCCATAACATTGCCATTGCTAACTGCTGCACTGCAACTCAGTTGCTGAGAAGTAAGCGATTGAAAGACTATCACCCAAACACAGATAGAGAAGTCAGTTGGGTTGCAAATCATCACTAAAGTTCCCCCCCGTCGCCGCGCCGTTCTTGAAGCACCGCGCCGTTTCGCTACACCGCACTTGTAAGCACCGCCGAAATCCCATCGGGGCCTTTTGCTCGTCGTTTCCGGCGTCGATGTTGCCTCTCCTCCTCGCGCTCGTTTCTAGACTCTTAGCGTCCCGCATGCCTCTGTCACCGTGATCTTCCGCATCTACTGTCAACATCTGCCATCAAGCCTTAAGGGTCTCGTAGCATGTATATGATCCAAGAGTTGGGCACCTCAAGGATCCCACCACTATCTGTAGCTGCTCTACAAATCAATATTGCCCCACTTCCTTGGTTCATGAGCACTCATGGCTACGTCATCGTCACTGCCATCGTCCCCTTTCGTTGTTGCTGCCTTGGAATCAGAAGATTCCTTGTCCTTCCTCTTAGGACAAGAGCTGGCGAAGTGTCTAAGTTTGCCACATTTAAAGCACCAGACCTTTGATAGGTCCTTCTTCTTCTTCCCTTGTTGCCTTTGTCCCTTAGATGCAAGGGCTGCATCCTCCTCCTATTTCTTTACTTTGACTCCACTGCTGCTGCTTTTTCTCTTGGTAAATCTCCTGATTTCCTCCTAACGGAGGATTGCCCACATGTTCGCCCAGGATGGTAACGTTGCACTGCCCAAGATGCTTTGGACAAATGTTTCCAATTCATCGGTGACTGCATTCAGGGTAGTCCTCACTAAGAGCCCTTCATCTGGAGTTGTCCCCATGGCAATTAGCTGGTCCCGGACAGTCTCAAGTCTAAAGAGGAAGGGATCGATTTCCTCACTCTTATGCATATGGAATAACCACATTTGATTCTCCAGAAGCATTTTCCTCTGGACGGAGCTTCCCTGATACGTCGTGTTTAGTGCTGTCCACATCTCATTTTCCGTGTTCTTCCTAGAAATATGAGGGACCATGTGATCCTTCACTCCATCCATGATCAGGCGCTTAGTCCGCACCTGACTCTCATTATATTTCTTCAGGGGATCTTCATCGGTAGTCACAACTAGGACGTTTTTTGCATAGTCCTTGATGCCGTATTCATCTAGGTCTGTCAGGATTCTGGCCCTCTAGATAACAATGTTGGACAGGCCGTCCATCCTATCCTGATCTCTCAACCCATGAGAAACCATCTCTGCTCAATTGTCGAATCACAAACTCTTCTCCCTTCCGCTGCTGCTACGCTTAACAAAAGACTGGTTATGGGCTTCTTGGCGAAGGAACCCCTCTAGTGAATGTGCTCCCTTTAACCAGTGACTTCCCTCCCAGAAATCCTTCACCAATTCTGACGAATTAGTCCTCTATGATCACTCTTCTTGATCACACTCAGTTTCCTTGGCTAGAGAATCTGCTGAGTGACTATTCCCCTCTTGCTTTTGTCACCCTTGTTAGGCACTGTTTTGCACTGACAGAACCTATGCCACACTAGCAACTACTGAAGATCCGAGGCTGCATTTCCAAGCTTTGGCAATCTGCACAACAATTCTCCACACGGACTGCGTCACCCTCATAGTGCTACGACAACCGCTGCGTGAGAGGAATGGCTCAACGCAGTGTCTGCATAGCGCTGGCTGCCCCTGCGTCACTCTGGAAGGCTCTGCATTGCCTCTGCGTCACACAAACAACTCTATGTCAGCCTCTGCGTCAGCTTGGATGGGTTGTGTCTCTCTTGGTGTTGCGCTGCCTTCTTTTGGATCTCTGCTGCTTCAACTGCCCTTTTTGCAACAATTATCTTCAACCGCGTCGCTGGTGGATCAACTTCATCTGCAATGCTCTGATACCATGTGAAAGTTTCAAAACAGAAACCCTACACTGACAGAAAGTTTTCAAACTAGAAACCCTGCACTTCCGGACTTTGGCAATCTGCACAACAATTCTCCACACGGATTGCGTCACCCTCCTGGTGCCGCGATAACCTCTGCGTGAGAAGAATGGCTCAGCACAGCCTCTGCGCAGTGTCTGCACAACGCTCGCTGTCCTTGCATCACTCTGGAAGGCTTTGCATTGCCTTTGTGTCACACAGACGACTCTGCGTCAACCTGGCTAGGCTGTGTCTCTTCGGGTGCTGCGCTGCCTTCTTTTGGATCTCTGCTGCTTCAACTGCCCTTCGTGCAGCAATTATCTTCAACCGCTTTGTTGGTGGATCAGCTTGATCTGCAATGCTATGATACCATGTGAAAGTTTCAAAACAGAAACCCTACTACAGTGTCTTGATCTACTTCGCCTACTTGTTTGATTAATTAACAAGTTATTAATATGAAGTATTTAGAAAAACATTAAAGTAAATACAAACTACAACCTACACATTTACCGATCATTTACTGAACAACATGCACATGTTAGAAAATTACACATATGTTTCGGACAAATGTCCCCGGAAAAACCCAATGCGGGAAAACCGGTGCAACAGCTCTAGAGGGTTTTATTATTATGCAGAATCTGAATACAATTATATTGGCACCAGAAACAGTTTGCCCTACAGAGAAATTACACGGCAAATGTACCTTTCATTCGGAGACAAAAAATATGGCTGATCCAACCCTCTCCGGGGAATTACAAATTTGAGCCCTTTCTGGTCCACTGGAACCCTCAGTGCTGCCTCTGCAGCCTCTGCGTCAACCCTTATTGGCCAGGGTACCCACTGCGTCACCTTGACTGGTGTTGCGTTGCCTCTCCGCTAGGCCTGCATCACCCTAGCTGGGTCTCTGCTGCCCCTACGCTGCGCTGGATGGGCTTGCATCACCTTGGTTGGGCTTAGTAGCCTCTGCGTAGTCTTCTACGTGGTGGTTGCTGGACTGCGTCCCTCTGACTGACCTGTACGCTTCCTGGTACAAGCTGCCTATTTGCTGCTGTATTCTCGGCCTCAGATCAGATCATCCCTTGTTGATCTCTGCCCCTCACTGCACTGCAAACTCGCTTCGAATTTCTCAGCAAACCCTGCCCTAGAAATTCGACTTAGCTTCAGTGCTTTGCAATGTGTGTGTGTGTTCTCCAACTGACACCAAGACCTTCCTTTATACTTTTCTCATTGGGAAACCAACGATCGTGATCTAATCTGTAATGAACGACTGAGATTAAAAGAATGCTTGATCCACATCACTTAGAACATTTCATCACATGTGTAATTTAATTCACGTCAATTTTTCAATTTCCCTAAGTTAGACTTAGGGGCTCCATTAAAAAATTTAATTATTTGAATAACTTTTGCATCAGATGAAATTTCTCCAAACGCTTTCTGGGTCTTGGAGATCTCGTGTGTCTTAGCCCCTCCACAATGTTTCGGAGCTAGAGCACACCTGATGCTACCCCAAAATCTCAACAATAAATACATCATTCATAGGATATATTCATCATCTAAGTCACCTGATACAGTGATTCGGGATTCGATGGATACGAGGATTCAAGAATCGGATTCGGGATACAGTGACCCTCGGAACAGGACACTTTCGAGATACAATACGTTATATATATATATATATATTAAAAATTAGATATTTTTTACACAAATTCATACAAATTCATTGATTCAGACATAGATTTAAGATCTTAGATGCTCATACATGATACATTGATACATCATACAATTGTCAAATTATCAATCATACATATTACATTTTACAGATTTACTCAGAAAGACAAGATAGTAAGATACTGTAGTTTTCTCATTAAGTCATCAGAATCAAAATGTGTTACATAAGTACACTGCCAGTGGCAAATAGCAATAGAAAATACAAAACAACTACAGTCTACATGACTACAAGCCTAAAGCCTCAATGAGTCATCAATTCTCATCATCATAATTAACATCACTATCCTCATCCTGATCATCATGTTCACAATTGCTCTCCTCTGCTGCATCCTTCTCCTTTGTCATCTCTGCATTTGCTGGTGTGGAGGATGACGTCTCTACTGTATCAGCATCATCAAATGTGACAGGCTCTAGCACTGGCGCATTGAGATCCAAGTTGGCCAATGCCAACTCAACACTGCTGTCCAGACCCATATCATCAGGAAAGACATCCCACATCTTTGTCTTTCCCTTCAACCAATCCTCCCTCTGCCTGTAGATGAGACGAAGGTTGGTGTGCACATACACCATTGTCTTTGCCCTAGACTGCTCAAGCCTGCTCTTCTTCACACTATACAAATTCCCATATGTGCTCCAATTCCTCTCGCAACAAGAGGATGAAGTCACTTGAGAGAGGAGCCTCATGGCTAACTGCTGTAGAGGAGGGCTTATTGCCCCATGAGTTGCCCACCAAGAATAGGGCTTCTTAGCCCCCCTGTCTCGAATCACATCATAGCCTGCAAATCGCCTAGTGCCAGTGGAAAACTCTGCAAAGGCATCCTCCACCTCATCAAGGGATGCCCTCTCCTGAAAAATCCTCCTGAATGCATCTTTCCTCCCCTGTGAGATTTCACCATCCATGTGAGGAGGGAATCTGTGGGAAGGTCCACCATTCAACCACTCATGGCTGTAGTATTTTGGGTTCAAGGAGTGAGCCAAACAATGTAAAGGTGTGCAATTCTTGTCCCATCTGCTGACAAGAATATCTTGTATGCCGGTGAAGAAGGCCTCTGGTGATGTCTCATACTCTGGGCACTGACTTTGTAAAACAATGGTCCTCACAGACTCAATCATGGAATCCCATCCCTCATAAACCTCTCCTAGGATGGGTTGGTCTGTATCTGCAAATCGAAGCAAGGAAATGATAGGCTCCATGATCTGAATAACTAGATCTATCTTCTCCCACCATAGATCATCCAACACTGTGTCCTTCACTTTCTTTGAGGCTTCTTGATCTGTCTTTCTCCAAAAAGACCAAAACTCTGAAATAACCATGGCCCTAAGAGCGGTCTT
The DNA here is from genome assembly GCA_034641835.2 of Pinus albicaulis. NCBI lineage: Eukaryota > Viridiplantae > Streptophyta > Pinopsida > Pinales > Pinaceae > Pinus > Pinus albicaulis. The sequence continues at coordinate 30,647 of JAXQQM020081255.1, read as the reverse complement.
GACCTCCCTCGACCTCTTCAACATGATGAATGAAGAGGCAAACCGTGTATCCGCAATCTTTAACAATGATAGATTGGTGTACTCCTTTTAGATAGTGAAGGCATTTGTATGGTTTTGTACAAAGTTGTGGATATGCCGTGCATCCTCAATAATGGCTCCAATCCAAAGCACATTAGAGGCAATAGATTTCAGTGCCAATTTCAATGAATGGACAATGCAAGGTGTCCAAAATATTTGTGGATATTTTGCTTCCACAATCATGCCAATAGCCTTGCAAACAGGTGCATTATCTATAATGATTTTCACACAAGAATCAACACCTACATCTTCAATAATTTTAATAAATAACTCACCCATATATTGTGCATCCTTGTACTGTCCAAGTGTATCCACTGATTTCAAGAAAATTGGACCATTCAAGGGTAACACCATGAAGTTGATGAGTGGGTTTCCATCCATCAGAAACAATGCTAACCCCAGATGTTGGCCATGCTGATTTAATAGGCTCAAGCATTTTGTCCACCTCTTTCTTTGCCTTTGTCAACAATGTGGTTCTGAGCTTCTCTGACCCAGGAGGCACATACCCTGATGGAGCCCCATGACTAAGAGCTTGACACATCTCAATAATTAGAGGTGATCGTGCAACATTAAAGGATATGAAGTTCTGATAGAAAAAAAAAATGCAATGGTGAGATCAATCTCTTCCCTCTTCTCTTTTTGAAAAATCTGCTGTTTGTCCCCTACTAAAACTCTCAAAAGGGAACTTGTTGCTGCTTTTCCTTAAGAATGGAAGGGGGTCATCATTCTTGTTTTGTTTTGATTTTGATGCCACAGTTGCCGCACCAACAAATTGCTCTTTCTCCAATTCCTTCCTCTGTGGCAATTCAATTACTGTACAAGATTGAATGCCACAACATGGCAAACCCAACAAATGAGCTTTCACACGGAAATATGTGGAAGTGAAATGGCCGTTGCATATATTGCATTTCCATGAACAATTTCCTCCTCCCTTTCCCTTTTTGCCTGACCCTGCCTCTCTTGTCACATATTTCCACAATGGGTATTTGGGGTCATGAGTTTGTTTTCCTTATTTGAAGTTGTTGTTGCAGCCCCACTTCCAATAGATGGAATACTTGCAGACCCTGATGAAACAGGGACAGGAGGGGCATCTCCAATGGGGACATTCTTCCCCTTTCTTTGCCCATGTCTTGCTGCCTTTGGTTGAGCCATGAATACTGTAAAAATTAAACAAAAATGACCAAATATATAAAACATATGCACATGCAAACACTAACAGCAAACTAAATGCAAAATATAGAGGGACATTGCACGTACCAGATGCTCGAATCTCTTTGAAAAAACTCCCTTTCTCCTTGCTAACTCTTGCTTCTTGCTCACTTCACAAACAAATTTCAGTGAGAAACAATGAGAGAAATCGGACTTTTATAAGTATTCTTGCACTTTTCGGCTGCTCGAATTCGGCTGTACGAAATTCGACCGTATCCGTACAGGGTACGTTGGGATTCGACGTACCCTGAACGGATACGGTCGAATCTGGTGATTGCGGTACGAATCCCTCCATATCGTATCGGATACGCCGGATTCGGGATTCGTGGGCCCCACCCAACGAAACTGGTTTCTTAGCTCATCATTCATCCATACCATGAGATTCAATAATAAAATTCAATAATGAAATATTCAAATACATTGATCCATATCATTCATGATTCAACAATCTACATTGATTTAACAATTAAAATCATCATTCATCATTCTAGAATCTATTTTGAAAGCAAAACAAACTAGTATATTAGTATTACTATATACTATATACTAGATACTGAAGTTTGAACACTAAAATAGTAAATTACTAAATTACTAAATTCAAATTTTATATAACTCAAAGTCTCAAACTAAAAAATAGTTAAGAGTGAGGAGTCAAGAATTATTCAGAGGTCATCAATATCTAGTGTCACAACTCAAATGTTAAAACTAAAAAGTAAAAATGGATAATGAACACTTAAAATAAAATCAACATCAAGGACTCAATCTCAACAATTGGTCCTCTACACCCATCTGCTGCATGAAGTCATCCGGGCCATCAGTGGGAATGTCGCTATTTGAGTCAGAGTCACTCTCTTGAGTAACCAACCAAACTCTAACCAAACCACGCTGTAGCAAGCAAGAAAATTTGGGAAATGAATAGGTAAGTTAACCTAGTTAACTTTTTAACATTTAGTTTAGCTTTATTTTTTATTTTAAGTTTTGTTTTATTATTATTTTTAAAAGGTTATGCCCAGAAGCACCCCTTTTGGGGAGTGTCGCGTCACACTGGGGAAATGCAACCCCATGCGTCTCCCCAAGACTCCCCAAAAAGGGTGCATGGGGAAACACACCCCTAAACGTCCCCACATCCCCGGTGCGGGGGGTGCTAGGGGTGTGTGCAACCAACCCTGGGGACGCGTCTCCGTGGAACATTGGTAATATGTAGAATGAATAATTGGACGAAAAGCAATGGTCATGGATGGAATCACGTAGCTCTGTTACCACTGTAGCAAGACAAAATTGGAAACTTGAATTCACTTGCAGAACACAATAATGTAATAGATAATTTTTATTAATTGAATATTGAAGGATAGTTTACATTCCCTTGGATGGTATGCCTAAATAGGCATTGAATGGTTACGACGGTAAATGGTCATGCCTTTTGAAAATGACATTTTATTAATTAATTATATTTAAATTTGTTGAAATAATTAAATAATGTATAAATAAATTATTTATTTATTATATATATTTATACATATTATTTAATAAATTATTTTATGAAGTATTTATTCGTAATAGGCAACCTAATATTCAAGCTTATGGCCTTAGTTTTGATATGCAATTCATGGTAATGTTAAATTCTTAAAGTAAAAGTGACATTCTCCTTTATCTTTCATTTTTATCATTTTACTTAAATTTTTAACAATACCATGAAATGACTTAGGATGTTTGAGAGTGGTTCTGACCTCATTGGATTTCATATGGAGAAAGTAGAATGTTAGATTTCATTCAAAATCTAGAAGGCTTATCAGTTTTTTGGGATTGCAGGTTTCAGGGGATTGCAATGTTTCCATTGGATTTTGTTATGTACTAGTGTATGAAACTCGTATTTAATCAAGAGCACCAAGCCCTCTATGTACCTTGATGTTAGTGACATTGGTTGTTGAACTCCTCTATTACGATCCTACTAAAAATGTAACCATCACTCTAAACAAAATATTGACTTGACATGCTACGTTTTATCTATCTTATGTTAATGCTTAGAGGGTGATATTAATGATAAATATCCCAAGATAGGCAATGATTTTGATGATACATAGGTATTTGTTGTAGCATGATTTTTTGGATGCTAGGGGCCATTTAGAGCTTGTTTGTTGATGTATTTTCGGTTCAGAGATGGATTGCACTCGATGCTATTTTGGTTACGTGCACCCTTACATGCGATATAAAATGAGAAGTAATTTGTGGACCTGTGGTTGATGAAGATTACCAGATGATTGATTTTATATGGTTTAATCCATGTTTTTATGCTTTTTTTATAAGTAATTCATCATACATGCTTTTGTTGACATATATGCATCAAAACATATGAAAATATATATTATATAAATTTTGCTCACGATGAATTGGCTTAACCTTGCCATCTTTTTATAGGGCTCTTGGTGGGTTTCATAGGCACTGATACCACTCAAACCAATAGGAGACTTAAGAGGGGTTCTTATAAGGGCAACTACTAAGTCAAGGGAAACGATGGAGACTTATCCCACTGTCACCATAGCTAAGGCTCCCTGCTCTTTACGGACTTTCACCGATGGGAGGAGTCCCGATGTTTTGGGAAGCCACTTATGAAGGATATATCAATGAATAGGTATGAAGTGATCCCAGAAACCCTTTTCCCATATGATAGAATAAAGAGTGAGACTCGCTTTCCTTTTAAGCAAGGGACTTGATCTTCTAGGGGAAAAAGGGTGAGGATTGGAGGGTAAGGGTGAAGGGTACAACTTGTAGAGGTACTTCTCGATCCCTAAATTTCTATAAGAACTTGGATTCCCAAATAGTCCTTGATGAATAATCTTTGACAAGAAACAGGACCACACGGGACCAAGTGGACCCAACCTAGGTTTGGGGATGGAATATATCAACCAATGGTACTCCTATCCTGGACAAGGTGAGGGGAAAGGATCAAACACGAATTTTTGATTCAATAAGTCAAATTGATCCTGCTAAGTTCTAGCCTTGGGGATACCTAGGCAAAACTTGGTCCTAGAGCTAGGGCTTGAGATTCTTGGAGATTCTACTGTCGAAATTGCATCAAATTTGGAGGGGAGTGAGGGGACCCGCCAACATCGAAGTTTTCCTGTGGGTAAATTACCGAGAAAATGATGCCCTAGGTGATCTATTAGGGCTAGACCTATGAAAAAGGGAAAAAAAGTTAAAAAGAAAGGAAAAATGACCACCCTTTTGAGGGACCAGTGCTTGATTCCCTTGGGGATATGGAGGATTGGAGGGTAAGGGTGAAGGGTACAACTTGTAGAGGTACTTCTCGATCCCTAAATTTCTATAAGAACTTGGATTCCCAAATAGTCCTTGATGAATAATCTTTGACAAGAAACAGGACCACACGGGACCAAGTGGACCCAACCTAGGTTTGGGGATGGAATATATCAACCAATGGTACTCCTATCCTGGACAAGGTGAGGGGAAAGGATCAAACACGAATTTTTGATTCAATAAGTCAAATTGATCCTGCTAAGTTCTAGCCTTGGGGATACCTAGGCAAAACTTGGTCCTAGAGCTAGGGCTTGAGATTCTTGGAGATTCTACTGTCGAAATTGCATCAAATTTGGAGGGGAGTGAGGGGACCCGCCAACATCGAAGTTTTCCTGTGGGTAAATTACCGAGAAAATGATGCCCTAGGTGATCTATTAGGGCTAGACCTATGAAAAAGGGAAAAAAAGTTAAAAAGAAAGGAAAAATGACCACCCTTTTGAGGGACCAGTGCTTGATTCCCTTGGGGATATGGAGTCAAGGATGATAATGATTAAGAATTCGGTTTTTTGGTCAAGGAGGCTCGGAAAGTCAACTTCGTCCAATGTTAAGGGAAAGAGAAGAAAAGTGACCTTCAAGCGTTTATAATTCATACAAATGGTGAAAAATTATTGAGACAACAATCTCTAGGACATTTCATTCATCTAACAATGGCCCATACATTAAATGAGCTAAATAGACACTTAATTCCACATTCCAATCATGCAACAGTTAGCACTAATTATAGCGAAGTTCAACAGTATGCATCAAAAAGAATATATCATTGAAATTTACTTACAATGTTAGAGAGTATATCCAACCAGCATCACATTTGCAAAAACGAAGCTCCAAGATAAAAAAATGCCCCAAATCCATACATCAAAATTCATCCATGATCCAAAATAATCCTCCAAGAAGAAATGCGGAGTTCTCTAAAGATAGAGAGATCCCAAGTGAAGTGATGATACAAATGAATGTAGCTAACATCAATTTATACCCCTTTTAGGAGTTCGGATTAGCGTATGAGCCTACATGAGCCCCTACTAATAAAATAATCTGTAAATAAAACCCCTTTTGGTGACAAGCCCACCAAACTAGCTCATACATGGAAAAATAAGCCCCTCATATGTACATCTTGTGGGGTCCTCCAAAGGCTTGATAATATCTAGAAGTGCCATAATGATGAATAAACTCCTCAAAATATGATGGACAAGGGGTTGGCCCCTTGTTCTCCAAGTAGTAGACCCGTGGTGCTCCCAGTGGGTGTGGGGGCACATAAATGACCCCATGAGTCTCCATATGATTAGAAGATGTCTATAGATCCTCTGCAAGGGCTCGAGTGATGGAATGAACACTACCATGACATCGTACAAGTCCTGAGACACCTGCTAAGAGTGTGGGGCTCCTGTGGGGACTGCTGGGCACAGTGTACCAAACACATCATCATCATCCCAAAAATGGATCACTAGTAGTCTTTGAACATCTGTGGGGATCCGTGGAGTGCTGTTTGTTGTTGTGGAGGACCATGGCTCTCTACACACACCCTATATATGCCAATGTAGCCCTCTGGGGGTTAGGACCCCATATAGGGAGATCAAACCTAAATAGAAACCACTTGCAATACTGCATAAGATCCAGTGCGTCCCCTAGGCTTCCAGTACAACCAGTCATTGGAATAATTGTGTAAAAGAGTTTACAAACCATAGATAACAAAGTGGGCACTTCACATTGGCATGCCCTTTCGTAGTGGGCTTTGGCATGTGCTAGTGTCTCCAAGCTCCAAAGGGGGTTAACCAAGCACCTTATTAAGTGGTTTTAGCCTTTAAAGGGGATAACATGTCCAAGGTACATCCCTCTAATGGGGGTGGAAAGTGATAAATATAGGTGAAATGGATTAGGGAATGAGAGGGCAAATCATGGGCCACATATTGGGGCATCGGGGCAACTCACACCTGGGTATATAATGTGTAAAAGGGAGCAATCATGATGCATGCGGTGCCTCGACCTTGATTTTTCACCCTTCTTTATCTGCCATTTGCCTTTTATGAATTTTATTTTATTAACTGCTCGGGGCTCAAAGGACAAGAGCACGATGTGCAAGATATATCAGTAATCACCCCCATTTAGGTAGGGCGGTTCATTGACAATCATGGGCTCCTGAATGATAAAGGTGGCTCATCTAGGGCCTATGGAACCAGTGTGATGACCATGGATTGGGGTAGAGTTCATGTATTACATTTTCCCACATGCTAATTATTTTTGTCCCAACTATCTTTTGCATTTTGTGGTACAATTTCTTGTTGAATGTGGCCAATTATGTTTTTTCTTTTTCTTTTAGCTGCTTCAACCTCTAGGGCATCATTCTAGGCCTGACCCAAGGTGGGGGCAAGGAGATAGGGAGGCTGACCCTATGTGGACTCGGGTGGGAAGAAAGATGAACAGGGGTATAATGAGTGGAAAGGGAGTAATATATGCAGATAAAGGAGCGGGACCACACACTCAAAGTCGGGGTTTCCCAAGTAGTACCACCCTAGAACAAAATGGTCAATAAAGGAGATCCCATGGGACTAAGATCTAGGGGTAGCATCCAAAAGAGATCAAGGAGATAGGAGCACAAACTAAGCCTATTCTTTCCGCCAAATCCCCCCATCAATCCAAGCCCATAAGTATCCATGATAAGTAAACTGAATACTCAATTACCAAATGACAAGAAATACCATTAGATTCGGGAGGCCCACCTTCAAACATACGATCAATACACAGGTGGGTGAGGGACCACATGGCTGGCTCAGGTGGCGGAGAAATGGCACAACGAGCTAGAAGAAGGCTGCAAGGGGCTGCTGGTTGAGGTTCATCATGGAGAAAAAATTCTCCTAGGGATATCACCCATGAAGTGGTGCGTAACAGGCACCAAGGGTAATACCACATGTCAGGCTGACCTAAATAATTTGTTTAAACAACATAAAACATACGACAAAAATTTCTTTCATGCAACCAACACCACGTCATCAAAGCCTTTGGTGCCCCTTAGCCCTTTAAGGGTGCCCCACATGCTGTCAATGATCAAACCATCAAATTCTCCACTTGGTTTCGCACCCACGACTTTGGGTACAAATCCCACTGCTTAGGTACATTGCCCACAAGGCCCTTGTGGGTCAACTTCTCCCAAACCCAGTACCCCAGGGTTTGTGGTAGTACCTCCCAAGCTACATAAATCAACATAAGCTAGTGGGTTGGCACTTGACTTTAACTCAGTGTATCATTATGATTTAAGTTGTCATTTAGGGGCTTTTAGGCTAAATCAAAACTCATCCTCATATTAATAGAGGTGAGGACTATTTCATTTTGATTATCATCACTTGTGAACTCGAGGTCTCTTCTTTAGAATTTCAACCTTTTTTCCTATTGGAGAGATGTGATCTATGGAGAAAATCTTGTCTTGGAGCTATTGTCTTGTCTTTGGAGAAGTTATCCTGGATTGATGATTGGATTGTTCATGCATATGATCTTGTAAGTGCTCTTTTATTGAGAATTTCTGATTTCATGTCTAATGTATGGAATAAATTGGTGATCTAGGTTAAATTTTGTGCCCTAATTTTATTGAATATCAATTTTATGGAAGCTAGGTTATATTACTAAGTCACCTGATACAAAGGATACTGGAGTATCGGGACTAAGTATCTATACACGGTACTGGACCCTAATGTGATACTGGGATATCAAGCATGCTGTATATTATTTTATTAAAAATATTTATATATATTTTAAAATATATATATATATATATATTTTAAAATATATATATATATATATTAAAAATTAGATATTTTTTACACAAATTCATACTTAATTCATTGATTTAAACATAGATATTAGATACTCATGAGTCATACATCATCATTGATACTATAATATAAATTACAATGATACATTGATACACCATACATGATACAATCGTCAAATTTACTCGTAAAGACAAGATGAAGATAGTAAAGATACCGTAGTTTTTTCATTAAGTCATCGAATCAAAATGTGTTACATAAGAACACTACTAATGGTAAATAGAAATAGAAAATAGAAATCAAATCATAAACATAAGACTTATGTTGAAGCCTCAATGAGTCGAGGTCATCAATCCTCATAATCAACATCACCGTTCAAACCCTCGATCATCATGCTCACCACTCGTTTCTCCTCTCGCCTCTCGATGCCTCCTCCTCCCAACATCTCTCGGTGTGGAAATTACCGCCGGGTGTGGAGGATGACCCTCTGACCATCATCAATCAAGCAGTTTAAGCACCTTCACAGCATGAGGACCAAGTTGGCCAATGCCAACTCAACACTGCTGTCCAGACCCATATCATCAGGAAAGACATCCCACATCTTTGCCTTTCCCTTCAACCACTCCTCCCTCTGCCTGTAGATGAGACGAAGGTTGGTGTGCACATACACCATTGTCTCTGCCCTGGACTGCTCAAGCCTGCTCTTCTTCACACTATACAAATTCCCATATGTGCTCCAATTCATCTCGCAACAAGAGGATGAAGTCACCTGAGAGAGGAGCCTCATGGCTAACTGCTGTAGAGGAGGGCTTGCTGCCCCATGAGTTGCCCACCAAGAATGGGGCTTCTTAGCCCCCCCTGTCTCGAATCAAATCATAGCCTCCAAATCGCCCCCTGCCAGTGGAAAAATCTGCAAAGGCATCCTCCACCTCATCAAGGGATGCCCTATCCCGAAAAATCCTCCTCAATGCATCTTTCCTCCCTTGTGAGATTTCAACATCCATGTGAGGAGGGAATCTGTGGGAAGGTCCACCATTCAGCCACTCATGGCTGTAGTATTTTGGGTTCAAGGAGTGAGCCAAACAATGTAAAGGTGTGCAATTCTTGTCCCATCTGCTGACAAGAATATCCTGTATGACGGTGAAGAAGGCCTCAGGTGATGTCTCATACTCTGGGCACTGACTCTGTAAAATAATGGTCCTCACAGACTCAATCATGGAATCCCATACCTCATAAACCTTTCCTAGGATGGGTTGGTCCGTATCTGCAAATCCGAGCAAGGAAATGATAGGCTCCATGATCTGAATAATTAGATCTACCTTCTCCCACCATATATCATCCAACACTATGTCCTTCACCTTCTTTGAGGCTGCTTGATTCGTCTTTCTCCAAAAAGACCAAAACTCTAAAATAACCATAGACCCAAGAGCGGTCTTGACCTCCCTCAGCCTCTTCAACATGATGAATGAAGAGGCAAACCGTGTATCTGCAATCTTCAACAATGATAGATTGTTGTACTCCTTGTAGATAGTGAGGGCATTTGTATGGTTTGTTACAAAGTTGCGAATATGTCGTGCATCCTCAATAGTGGCTCCAATCCAAAGCACATCAGAAGCAATAGATTTCAGTGCCAAGTTCAATGAATGGACAATGCAAGGTGTCCAAAATACTTGTGGATATTTTGCTTCCACAATCATGCCAGCAACCTTGCAAACAGGAGCATTATTTGTAATGATTTGCACACAACAATCCACACCTACACTTTCAATAACTTTGAGAAATAACTCACCCATATATTGTGCATCCTTGTACTCTCCAAGTGCATCCACTGCTTTCAAGAAAACTGCACCATTCGTGGATGACACCATGAAGTTAATGAGTGGGTGGCGTGCTGGATCTATCCATCCATCAGAAACAATGCTAACACCAGATGTTGGCCATGCCGATTTAATAGGCTCAAGCATTTTGTCCACCTCTTTCTTTGCCTTTGTCAACAATGTGGTTCTGAGCTTCTCTGACCCAGGAGGCACATACCCTGATGGAGCCCCATGACAAAGAGCTCGACACATCTCAATAAATAGAGATGACTGTGCAACATTAAAGGATATGAAGTTCTGATAGAAAAAAAATGCAATGGTGAGGTCAAGCTCTTCCCTTTTCTCTTTTTGGAAAATCTTGTCCATTGGACCAATTGCAGTTGCCTTTCTCTTTGCTAATTCTCCCTTGCTAGAAGTCTCAAAAGGGAACTTGCTGCTGCTTTTCCTCAAGAATGGAAGGGGGTCATCAATCTTGGATTTTTTTTATTTTGCTGCCACATTTGCCTCACCAATACTCTGCGATTTCTCCATTTTCTTCCTATCTGGCGATTCAATTGTTGTACAACATTTAACGCCACAACCTGGAATACCCAACAAATGAGCTTTCACACGGAAATATGTGCCATTGAAATGGCCATTGCAAAAATTGCATTTCCATGAACAATTTCCTCCTCCCTTTTTTGCTGCCCCTTCCTCCCTTGTCGCATATTTCCACAATGGGTATTTGGGGTCAACAATTTGTTTTCCCTGCACATTTGAAGCTACTGTTGCAGCCCCACTTCCAATGGATGGAATACTTGCAGACTGTGATGAAAGAGGGATAGGAGGGGCATCTCCAATGGGGACATTCTTCCCCTTTCTTTGCCCCTGTCTTGCTGCCTTTGATTGAGCCATAAATACTGTAAAAAATAAACAAAAACAACTAAATATATAAAACATATGCACATGCAAATACTAACAACAAACTAAATGCAAAATATAGAGGGACAATGCACTTACTGGATGTTCGAATCTCTTCGAAATAACTCCCTTTCTCCTTGCTCACACTAGCTCTCCTTCTCACTTCACAAATGAAATGGATGAGAAAATAGAGAAGAAAAACCGCACTTTATAAAAAAAACAGCGCGATTTTGCTTGCCGCGGGCCCGAGCGTACCCGGATGTACGGGATACGGCGTATCCGACGGGGTACGGTCGGGATACGGTGTATCCCTTTTTGGACACGCCGTATCCCGACCGTACCCCGTACGGATATGCCGTATCCTTTGAATTGGGGCCGAATCCCAGATGCAGGGTGTCCGATAATGCGCCAGATCTTGAGATTCATTGCATTTGTGATATCCCAAGGATTCTAGATCGAGCATTATGCATAGTATGATATGTGAATGGAAATCCTCTTGGTGATCTTACATGAGCTCTCCCAAGTGACATTCAATCCCGCACAAAGGTAATAGTTAGGGTTTTGTTGCTAGGGCATCAAAATGTCTTTACTTCTTTGCAAGTTTTAACTTAATTTAAGAACCCATAGACTCCATCAACCTTAGGACTAAGCACTGGCCTTCCTTTGTTGGTGATCAAATCAAAATTTATTCATAAACTTCTGTTTTCTCTCTTAATTAATTCAACTCTTTGAAGGCCAAGCAACCATCCACGACCTAGTGCGAATTGGTTAGGAAGGAAAATTGTCTCTTGGAAAGTGTAAATATCAAGGGAGGAGTGGTTGCTACAAAATCATCCCCTTTTGGTAGGCATTCATTCCAATTTCATCCATAATTTTCCTATTGGAGAGATGTGATCTATGGAAAATATCTTGTCTCGGAGCAATTGTCTTGTCTTTGGAGAAGTTATCTTGGACTGATGATTGAATTGTTCATGCGTATGATCTTGTAAGTGCTCTTTTTTTGAGAATATCTGATTTCATGTCTAATGTATGGAATCGATTGGTGATCCAAGTTAAATTTTGTGCCCTAATTTTGTTGAATATCAATTTTATGGAACCTAGGTCATATTATTGCATGCATTATGCATAGCATGATATGTGAATGGAAATCCCCTTGGTGATCTTACATTTGTTCTCCCAAGTGACATTTAATTCCCCACAAAGATAATAGTTAGGGTTTTGATGTTAGGACATCAAAATGTGTTTACTCCTTTGCAAGTTTTAGCCGAATTTAAGAACCCATAGACTCTATCAACCCTAGGACTTGGCATTGGCCTTCCTTTGTTGGTGATCAAATCAAAATTTATCCATAAACTCTTGTTTTCTCTCTCTTAATTAATTCAGCTCTCTTAAGGCCAAGCAGCCATCCATGACCTAGTGCGAATTGGTTAGGAAGGAAAATTTTGTCTCTTGGAAAGTGTAAATATCAAGGGAGGAGTGGTTGCTACAAAGTCATCCTCTTTAGGCAGACATTCATTCCAATTTCATCCATAATTTTCCCTTCCCTAGTTGTTTTCCCTAGATTAAAACCCTAATTTTGGTTTAGCTTCAACTTGGGGGGTTATTGAGGGTTTAATGTGCCTTAACCTTGCTAAAATACATCGTGGGAAACTGTTTCTCTACACCTTGACCTTTGGCCATCCCAACTCTCAGCCTATTAATCAAGCCCTAGGTCTTGTGTTCCTCAAATTTGGCTTCTATAAGGAAAGCAATTTGACTTTATTCATTGATTGGAGCCTTGCACTTAAGCTGTGTCTTTCTCTTAGAAGGCTATTGGTCATCTTATACCTTTGTATTTGGAATATCCCTTTTAGGTGACCTTATACCTACACTCCTCCCATTGGTGAAAGTCCATAAAGAGTAGAGGGTAGTAGTTGTGGTGACAGTGGGCTACTACCTCATTGTTTTCACTTGCTCTAGTGATAGACTTGTAGGGTGCTCCTCTTCAAGGCCTGCTAGATTTTGTGGCAACAAGCCCATGTCATAACTTATGGGAAGGGGCTGAGTCAAAGTTTCAAACACGTTTTGAAAATCCACAAATTAGGAGAACATTTTTGAAAGGCCTAGCTGGGCCTCGTCAGTAATGGCCTGGATTGTGAAGATGTGGTCAATAGTTTACTGTGTGATGCTACAGGCAGAACTTTGTCTGTCCTCTAGCCTGAGGTGTCTCCGGTCAAGCTCATCTAAAATCCCCACATGAAGGTCTGACACGTAAAGCTCGGCAAAAGTATGTCCAATGATGATGGTCCTGCAATTGTTCGGATCTGCAGTAACCCCTGAAAAGTTATGCAATAGCTTATTAAAAATATACAAAGACTTACTTCTTCTAGATCGCCTATTAATCTGTGCAATGTATAGTAGTCAATATCTACTTAAAGTAGCTTTCTATTATTATTTTTTTTTTCATTTTTAAGATGCTTACATTCAGATCAGATATATCATATTTCTACAAGTATATAGTGTATTCTGTATTTGAAGCTTAGCATAATATTAAAGTTGAATTGCTTCTTTCTCAAACATCTTCAGAAAATGAAAAAGCCTTGCAATCTCGTTATTTTGAGGAATTTAGTAATAACGGGCAGAGTAGCATATGAGCACCTTAAGCACACACAAAAAATTGTACACTCTGAAATCTGAAGTCTATATTACTATGCATATTTTTCCTGCATTTCATTGCACGTACAAGGAAGTATATGAGAAGGGAGAGCAAAAAATAAATCCAACTAATGTCTGGGAAATAAATCTTACTAAATGATGGTTTTCTTGTTCTCGAATGATGAATAATAAACAGGAGGAAATCCAAGCTGAAAGTGAAAGTGATGAAGAAGATCAGCAAATTTACAACCCATTAAAATTACCTATGGGATGGGATGGAAAGCCAATACCATATTGGCTGTATAAACTTCATGGTCTGGGTCAGGTTTGTTCCAGTATAGAGGTCCATATAATTATTTTCTTAATTTATGTTTCTTTGATGATGTTGAACTGCAGATTCCTCTTTGCGTCCATTTCTGGGATCGAAATGACTAGATGTGTTATTTATGATCTTAAATTTGTTTAAATTAAAAGTCAGTTTTGTTTTCTTTCTGATTTCAGGAGTTTAAGTGTGAAATTTGCGGCAACCACAGCTACTGGGGCAGACGGGCTTTTGAAAGGCATTTTAAGGAGTGGCGTCATCAGCATGGCATGCGCTGCCTTGGGATACCTAATACGAAGAACTTCAACGAGATAACTTCGATTAAGGTTTGTTTTTTTCTAAGTATATTGCCTGAATATTTCTGTAAAGATGTTTTAGCAAACATTAAATAACTTGTTAAGATGCCCTGGATATTTTTGTGAAGTCTCTCTGCTGTTTTAGTGAATAAGATGACCTATAAAAAATAAGTGAATGTTTCTAACAATTGTCATTTTTATCACTAATATTTTGGATATTGATGTGGATTTCTAGGAAGCATTTGTATCTCGCATTTTAACAGAATGCTTCTGAATTCTAAAGAGGATAATGAAAATGTATTGGCACATGGAAATTTGGTAGCACCAGAAATTTTAATGCATTTTTGAAAAGAATAATGCTTTAGTCTCAAGCATCGTTCTTTGAAGTCAATCTATTCCCTCTTCCACATCCACATTCTAATTGGAGAAAGGGGTCCTAAGTTCAGTTGATCCACACATCTAACATTTAAGTATTTTTCTTGAGGCTGTATCATTTAAGTATTAGTCCCTCACTTCTTCCACTTCCTAATTGGAGAAGGGGGCCTATGATTATTTGATCCATAGTGGAGGTTGATGTTGGAGAATGTAACTAGATTCGGTCTTTATAATTACCTTTGTACCCATGACATTGTATATTTTTGTAAAAAGAAGAAAAAGAATTATTATTTTAAGCATGGGTTTCATGCTCAAATTGATTTGTCTTCTAAGTCAAGCATGTTCTTAATGCTTCTAGGGTTGTGGCTTGCGGGCTATTGCATATACCCTAGATAAAATTTTCAGTTAAAAATATATATTTGTCATAAGTCTTGGAGTCAAGTGCTATTTGGACTTTGGTTTGATAAGATCAGCTCGACCTCATTTGACTAACACATCAAGCAAGTTCATACAAGAGCAAGTCGGCCTTGCCTCTTCAAGTCTGTGTTGTTTGGGGCAATTCGACCTCCTTAGATGGGTATATATAAGATCAGCTCGACCTCTTTTGACTAACACATCAAGCAAGTTTGATCTCTTGAGAGAGGAGGAAAATCAGTGAAAAAGACAAGGAGAAAAGTCAAAGACAAGGAGAGAGAAATCTAGGTCAAAGGAGAAGGAAATCTGCCCTAAAAAATCCCACAGGTGTGAAATTTCAGAGTTGCAGGAGGGCCGAAAATTGCAGGTCTGTTGCAGGAGGTCTAATTCTGTTGCGGGGGCCAAAATCTGAAGTTTGACCAACTTTGGAAGGGTTTGACCATCGTTGACTTGTGGAGACTTGTTGGAAAAGCTTGGCAGGGCTGATTTGGGGCTTGTGAGTGGACTTAGTCTTGGTCTTTGGGTCTTGGATTTCTCATTTGATTTGATTCTATAAGAAGAGAAGAAATTCTTTCTTGGTTTTCCTCTTGGAGGGGTTTTTCCTTGGCTTGGAGCTTGCATCTTGTGTCCATTGTTTTTTATGATCTTCATGGTTTATGGTCTTGATAATTGTTTGATGAAAAGAATCTAATAAAGTATAATAAGAAGCTAATATAAGTTTACAAGCAGTTATTAAGGAAGGATAATTGTTTTAACTTTTAATTGCTGCCCTACTTGATTCTCCAAGAGTTGAGGCTCTGTCGTCAAAGGGGTTGAACACCTCTGGGCCCTGGCTGGCCAATTTGCTAAAAGGACCTTAATTTTATACTTCTCATTTTTTAGAGTCACTTTATTCCCTCATCTAATCCACATTATAAAACCTTATATAACTGACTCTGCCTTCTTTGTTGGCTAGTTTTTTGATCTCATCCTATTGTTTTACATATTGTTTTACATCACTCTTTTTTTTGAGGTTGCATGAGAACAAGAGAGGGAGAGGGTATCTAATTTTTTTCAACAGAAATGGTTGATTTGATATTAGCAAAATGCTGCAGCCTAGCTGAACAGCAGACTAATTTATTGAGTTTTCAGAGCGACTGAGGCAAAACTATATTGATGCAAATATAACTGACTGTGTCTTTTCTGAAAAGTACATTTAGTTCCATACAATTTTCTGCAAAGTACATTCAGTTTTTTGCGTAGAACTTTCAAGTTTCTGCAAAGGATTTTTAAATTTCTGCATAGAACTTTCAGATTTTAACGCACACCGGGGTCCATGACCAACTTGGCTGAGTTAGGCTGGTTTGATCACTAGCTGAGTCATGCCTTGGCTGGTTGGTACCAAGCCAGCTCTCCGAACAAATCTATTGGTTGAGTGAATATGCTCTGCTAACTCAGCTAAGTTGACCAAGTCGTAGTCACCTTGGACTGATTTTTTAAACTTTGAGATCAGGTGCCCACAGTTGAGAAGCAGCCTGTTGCTCATGAAAATATGCTCTAACACACTGCCCACATGCTGTCTGCACTCTTAGGACAAGTGAAAAACTGATGCGTACATGTGGACAACAGTCGCGAGTGTTGAAAATGAATGACTGAGTCAAACTGGAAAGATTGTTTGGTAATCTAAGAGTTGAAATAGAAAGAAATCAGGTCTTTTATAGGATGTCCCTGTTATGAATAAAATAATGTAAATAATGTAAACAATAAATAATGATTAGTTAATTAGTAATTAGGTTGAAGAGACATGTCTAAATGGGACATGACTATCCATGAAAAGGCACCTGCCTAGTATATAAGCAGGCCCATCACTCTTAATTGTATCATTATTTATACATTTTATATATAGTAATATTTGTATCCTCAATGAATATTTTCATATTCCAAGTCTTCTGGAGTGTTTGACTTAGAGAACGAACATTGTTTGTTCCAGTCCCAATTTTGAGATATCTAGTAGGGATGTCCCAATTTTGAGATATTTTATCCCTGGTTATGCATGTTGCTATGTGATTTTGTAACTCACTCATTCTTCATTTTCTATGTGGTTTACATTCCACAATATTGCTCTCCTTCTAGCCTCTAAAATTTGGAAAATGTACTATTGTAGTGATGCTTGTTTTCTTAATATTTTGATATCAATTGATTCTTTGTATATTCCATTATTTACTACAGAATTCTAAATTTTATGGTTTTTTTGTTCCCTTCACAGGAGGCAAAATTCTTATGGGAAAGAATACAGGAAAGACAAGGGCTCAACAAATGGCGGCCAGACCTAGAAGAAGAGTATGAGGATCAGGAGGGAAATATCTATAATAAGAAGACGTACACTGACTTGCAGCGTCAGGGTTTGATTTAGATTTTTTATTCATTGGTTTGATATCAATGTTCTAGATGCTTTAGTGATGCCATTGTAATATATGGAAATGTTTTACCAGTGGTCAAACAATCTCTATAAAGCATACATTTTGGTTTTCTGGAATGGTAACATGCCTTTTGTCTGCATGAAGTTGTGATATGTGCCATTACATGGGCTTCAGTTAGGATGACTGACATACATCATATGCATCCTGTTCTGAAATATCTCCTGAGAGGTTGATGCGACTCTCATTTGAAGTGCAGTCTCCTTGATACTTAAATTTTGTATGATTTCCTGGCATTTCCTGGTACCCTGACATGGTTGTATTATGCTTTTCTGAGAAATCAGTAATTAAAAGATGTTCTACTCTGGTTGAGGTGCAAAATTTATTCAAAGATATTTTTTGAACACTTAATTTTGTACTTATACAGGCTTACCTCTCACATGTGTAAGAAGGGGTTGAACTTCCATGTCACCCTACAAATCGAATTGGTTAAGAAGTTTTATTTTGCTATTTGTACCATACTTTCCATTTATAACAACGCTGTATGGTTTGTTTTCTGTTCTATTTTCCGGTCAAATTTCATTGGGACAGCTTTCTCATCTAATCTCAGTTAAATCTAGCACTAGAGTTGTATGTAGGATGGTGTGAAAAGGGATATATTTCTTGTAACTTAGAGAAAATCATATCTTGTTAAAAGAAAACAATTCGGACATTCCTTTGAATATCCCCTAATGGGGTGTTTGGTGTGTTGGAGCAATGTGCTCTGTCACAAGGTTTGCTGAGCTTCAACCTTGAGGTTCAAAATATGGCAAACCTAAAAATTCACAGGTTTGTTGAACATCATGACTTAACCTCAAGTCGAATTTGAACCTGAAGGAAAAACCTTAAGTCAAATTTGAACATGAAGGCGAACCTCAAGGAAAATTTGGGTTTTTTCATTTCTTTGAAATTATAAGTTTTTCTTTTACGGACCAGGACACTAGGGTCGTTGACATAGAATTATCCCCTAATGGGGTGTTTGGTGTGTTGGAGCAATGTGCTCTGTCACAAGGTTTGCTGAGCTTCAACCTTGAGGTTCAAAATATGGCAAACCTAAAAATTCACAGGTTTGTTGAACATCATGACTTAACCTCAAGTCGAATTTGAACCTGAAGGAAAAACCTTAAGTCAAATTTGAACATGAAGGCGAACCTCAAGGAAAATTTGGGTTTTTTCATTTCTTTGAAATTATAAGTTTTTCTTTTACGGACCAGGACACTAGGGTCGTTGACATAGAATTCTCTCTGCACTATTTTGCTCACTCCTCACTCAATTAACTTGCCTCCATTGTTCATGCTGCTGACCCTCCTCCATTACTATCAACCCTCTGACCTTAGTAATCAGAACCCTTGACCGTGGGACAGCTCAATGCCAACTATAGTCTTGACTCTCTGCTCAGTGCAAAATTTACCCTCCGTTATCACTACTAGATGAAACTTATACTTCTAGGTCAGCAGCCCATGATCAACAGAGACTTCTTTTGATGCAACCTTCCAGCCGACCACTATCGCTGTGACCACGGACCACAACTAAAGCTGTACCCTCTATCCTGTGGTATGGTCCACAGAATTTGTATCCACAGGACCACAGAGAAATCACCATTGTAGTCTAACAGTGGACTGTATCCAAGTGGCCAAGCCTCTAAGGAGATTATAAAGTTCATATATATATTGAAAAACTGTATATTGACGAATCTCATAATAAACCTCATCAGAAAATTCGAATTTAAATAAAACCTAAGAGTTGCCAAACCTGAACTCAAACCCAAACCATGTGACTTGGGCAATTAGTCCCTTGGGAGAGTAAATATAATTATTGAGAGTTTACAAATCATGTTGGTGCCAATACAAAAGGGCAACCGAGAGTCAGCGAAAACAATAAAAATAAGGGCTCTTATGTTTCAGTTATGAATTGTGAGATGCTTGGATATTGACTTTTGCTTGCCATTACTCTTGCATATGTTACTAAGGTCTTGGATGCTGTCGATGGATTCCATGATGTGGAATGGAAAGTATATTTCTTTTAGCAACCTTGTTCCAGTAATTACTTCTTTCGCTTTTCAAAACTATCCATTTAGCAGCTTGGAAACCCAGGTCAGATACAAAGAATTACTTTCGCTTTTCAAAACTATCCATTTAGCAGCTTGGAAACCCAGGTCAGATACAAAGAAGTAACAGAGGATTCCAGCCAAGCAGATTGATCAGTAGATGAGCTGGTATCAGCACCCCTTCCTTATCTCAATGTTCAGCTTTGGAGGGAAAGGTGTCCCTCGGATTCAAAACTGGGTTTCTTACTGGCAATTAACACCAACATGCCGCTCAACCAATGGATTAATAATGCTGAGAAACTGGTTCTATTCAAGGATGCAATCATGGGTTTTATTCAAGTTTCATTAAATTTTTCATAGCCATATAGGATGGTCATACAAATATAGGTTAAAGTGTGGCCGTCATCATTCCAATCATTAATAGTTAACTAAACACTGACACAATTCTTGTACGGAGTATTCAACAGTCGTTACATATCAAGATGGGTTCCTATCGGAAGACAATAACTGAAGTAAATTTTGTCATAGCAGTCACTTGAACATTTAAATGTAAGTACAAGCCTTCATGTGATCATCGTCAATAATACAAGGATGCAATATTATCTTACCAAGTAATAAAAATTGCATCTAAGAGGCATTAATCATGGGTTGAGAGTATGAGTAGAACCATTCTCTGATGAGTTGTATTGTTCTATAAAGTAATTTTCAGAAGTTTGTTTCCTCCCAATGTTGTCAAAGCCATTAGATAGCCTTCCATCATGGCTTTTGGTTCTAGTTGACAAACTGAAACTTAGCCTTGGGTAGAAACTCTCATTTGAACCATAAATAATATGGGGTAGGTATATCAATAATTTTGGGAAGATAAGATGAGGGATGAGGCTTATTATACATATAACTTTTCTAGATCATTAGTTTTGGATGGTGTTCACCATAGCTCAATTTGCTATTATTTGTTGATTTTGTAGGTTTGGAAGGTCTTCTACATAGGCTTGCGTCTAGCATGTATGAGAAGAAATTTTCTTTAGGTGGTTGTTTGAGGAGCAATTAAAATGATTTCTTTCCTAATTAGGAAGAAATCACTGAGCAAAATTTTAAGGTTAAATTTTTAATTATTTATTTGACTTAGATCTAATCATCTAATCTTTGTCATTGATCTAAGTCGGCCAGGATGTAGTCATATCCATCTTATCACTTTGGAGATTGAGGGTGACAAACTTGCTTATATTGAAATTATAAAGAGAACCTAAGGGAGAGGATGAAGATAGATTTGCATTGTTGAGGGAGTGATTTTTCATGAGTGAGAGCCTCGAGTAACTAAGGAGAAAGAGGAAAATTGTGTAATAGATTTCTGGTAGGAGAATTTGAGAGAGGGCTGAGGTTTTTAAAAGGGGTCGACACTTTGGAGGAGAGATGCAGATTTTTTAGAGCAGGTCCAGCTTGTGAGGCTAAGTTTTTTGGAGCAAGTCAAGATTGTGAGGAGAGGGTGAGATTTCCACTAGTGCTATGTGAGGGAGTGAGTCAATATTTTCTCCCATGGTGTGGCTATATAGGTGGAGGCAAACTTTTTTTTGCAGGTAGAGGTCAAGAAATTTCCAGGGCTGAATTATCTTCCAAAGTAGCCATTTTCATGGGGGTTGAATTCTTCTTTGGACCAAAAATCCTAGAGCTTGTTCCAAGTTCTAATATTGTTGTATTTTCTATGTGATTTCTTGATGTCGGAGAAACAACAAATTGCAATATTTAATAAAATTCCTTTCTCTTTAATATAATTAATCAAGGAGTGGAAGCATCTCTTAATTATAATGTACACTCAGAAACAAAAACAACACGATCACTTGCAAATTAGCTAAAGTGGAGCAATTAACATAAGTAATGAAATGTGGTCAATTTCCGTTTGACCGTTCTAATTCCTCCTTTCCTCGTAACGCGTACAATCTCCACCGTTCGCTTAAACCGTTGTAAATCCAACGATCATCGCATATAAACTAACACAACAATTAACACTTTGAAAATTTGTGATATTTGTGGTTTTATGTCATTGAATAGGTGATACGTGTCACCTCCAGACCTTTATCGTAAGTTTTGGATCAATACCAAAAACCATCGTAGAGTGGAGTGATGCGATATACCACACACTGTTTCCTTGAAACGATTACTGTTGCACCTTATTTGTCCATCATGTAATTTTCGATAAGCCACCAAGATTCACAAGTGTTAGGGTCTTATAATAATAGGGTTCATAATTTTTGAATTGACTATGATAAGTCTTGTAAATATGTACATACCTTGCTTTCTGCAAGTTGTTTTTTCATATTTTGAAAATAATAAAAAATGAAAAGAGGGTAAAAGTCTTAAAAGAAAGATCAAAGGACTTGAAAAGAAAAGACCAAAAAGAATAAAAATGGACCCCAAAGACAAAAAAGAAATAAGAATATGACATGAAAGTGATGCAATTCAAAATGCCACTACTTTTACTTTTACTTTTACTGCAAGAATAATGATTATGTGCAGCGTGTTTAAAATGCCATGATGAGTTAAATAGTTTAATCTTAACTTTTTCATGCTTTGAATTTCATGTTTATAGATAGAGAATAAATATCTGTTAAACAATTTAAACTTGACAAATCAGTAAATAAGTAGAGACAGTTTAGGTTAGATTTAGATAGTTTATGCTTTAAAAGAAAAAATGGATTTAGGGTTGCAAGCGTAAATGCACCCATGCAAATAATAATAAAATGTTAGAATAATGATGGGTAGGTAGAAAGCAGTTGTACAAAGGCATGTAATAAAACTTCATTTGGCAAAAATTACTAATTTCCCCTCCCCTCAAAGTATTCAGTATTCAAAACCTTCAGTTAAAAACCTTACAAAGGCATGTAATAAAACTTCATTTGGCAAAAATGACTAATTTCCCCTTCCCTCAAAGTATTCAGTATTCAAAACCTTCAGTTAAAAACCTTTAGTTAAAAAGGTTCGGAGCATTTCTCTTGTTGGGACCGAACCCAAGGTTTAATAACTGATTGGTAATAAGTATTGAATTCCCTTCATAATCACCCTTTTCCTCAACATTATTCCTTTTTCCTAAGATAAAACACTTTTGCTTAGGGAAAGTAAAAAATTCCCTTTAACTAATTCCATTTCATGCAAAAACACTCAAAAAACCCACACAATACAATTTATCTTAAATATTAAGTGTAAATGATGAAAATAGTACCATCATTGTGTTCAAACGCCTATTTTACACTTTGCTTAGTGTATTTATATGTATTTTCCATTCATTTACATTCATAACACTGTTACCGATCAAATAGGTAACCTGACCTCAAAACGAGAACTCTAGCCCAAAAAGACTCAAAAAACATGAAAAAACACTCCAAAAACAAAAAGTCCAAAAACAAAGTGTGTATTCCAGAACTTGTTTTTTTTGAAGGTCAAATTTCAACATTTTATAAAATTATGGTAAAAACAAAACAAAAAGTCCAAAAACAAAAAGTGTGTATTCCAGAACTCGTTTTTCAACATTTTATAAAATTATGGTAAAAACAAAATTGTACAAAATTGTTTCTTGAAAAAAGGATTGAAAAAACACCCTCAAAACAAAACAAGTTGATGCTGGAATAATGTGCACCAGTTGATGAATTAACAAAAAAAAATATATTAAAAGCTTAAAATTTAAAATATATGAAGATAAAAAAAATAAAAATAAAAACAAAATAAAAATTTTAATTCAAACATTAAAAAAAAACTTAAATTTTAAGGAAAAAAATAAAAAAAATATTTAAGATTAAAATTTAAAAAATATAGAAATTAAAAAATAAAAATAAAAACAAAATAAAAATATTAAACTGTAAAAAAAACAAGCTTAAAATAGAAGGAAATTATAAAAAATAAAATATAGAAATTAAATTTAAAAAGAAAAGAAATGCTTATTAAATTTAAAAAAAAAAAAATTTAAAAAAAACAAAAAATTAAATTTAAGAAATATATTAAATTTTAATAAATTAAAAAAAAAAAGATAATATTCAATTTAAAAGGAAAAAAAAATAAAAAATTAATTAAAATAAAATACAATGAAAATATTAAATTTAAAAACAATATATATTAAAAAACAAATAAACTATAAAAATAAATTAAATTTAAATTATAAAAAATAAAATATTATATGAACTTAAATTTAAATTATAAAAATAAAATATTATAGGAACTTAAATTAAAAGAAGAAGTTAATATTAAAATAACAAATTAAATTTAAAAACAAAATATTAAATTTTAATAAATAAATGAATAAACAAATAAATTTTGAAAGAAAAAAATAAATTTTAAATATAAAAAAGAAGAAAAAAACATTATGAAGAAAATTAAAATCAATTAAAAATGAAAAATTTAATATATATATATATATATATATATATATATATATATATATTTTAAATAAAAAAAAAAAAAATTAAAAAAAATTAAGTTTAATTAAAAAAAAAAATCTAATTTTAAATACACAATTTTAATTGAAATAAAAAAATATAAAAATTTTATGTAATTAACAAAATAATAATAATAATAAAAAAGTAAAACATTTAAAAAAATATTAAATCCAAATAAATTAAAAAAAAAAATACAAATTTATTAAATTTTATAAAATTATATTAAAAAACTAAATGTAAAAGTTAATAACAAAGAAAAATTATGAAATTAAAAAAAAATCAATTAAATAAAAAAAAGGGCAAAATTTAAAAAAAAATATTTATATAAAAAAAAAAAAAACGGTGGTGGTGGTGGGGGCCGGGCGGAGGTCGGGAGGCCGGCTGGGCCGCCCCCGTGGCGCCGCCCGGCTGGCCCCTAGCGTCGCCCGACCGGCCCTCGGCGCCCAGCGGGCGGGCTGTGCGCGAATCGGCCCTCTGTCCGGTGGGGGCCGTGAGGCGGGCTGGGCCGCCCCCGTGGTGCCGGCCCGCCGGCGCTCGGCGCCCAACGGGCGGGCCGCGCCTCCACCACCGTTTGATTTGATTTGATTTTATTTTTATTTTTTATTTTTTTATTTTATATATATATATATATATATATATATATATATATATATATATATATATATATATTATTTTATTTTTATTTTTAATTTTTAATATTTTTATTTTAATTTGATTTTTTTAAAATTTTTTTGAATTTCAAAAAATTTAAAATTATTTTTTTTAATTCAATTTTTTTTTAATTTTAAATTCAATTTGTTTAATTTTTTTAATATTTAATATTATAGATTAATTATTTTTAAATTTAAATTTAATTTAATTGCGGTTTTTTTCATTTTTTTTTGTTTTTTAATGATAGTTAGTTAGTTATTTCGTTTGTTTGTTTGTTTATAATTTTAAAATTTGTAATTTTTTTTTCTTCTTCTTATTATTTTTTTTTAATTTAAATTTTTAACTTTAATTTAATTTAATTTAATTTTTTTTTTCTTTTTAAATCTAAATTTTAATTTTGTAATTTTAATTATTTTAATATATATATATATATATATATATATATATATATATATATATATTATATTGTTTTTTTTAATAATTTAGAAAAAAATGTTTTTGATGTTTTTTTTTTTTTCAAATTTTTTTGGTTAATTTTTGTTTTTTTTCTTTAAATTATGTGTGTTTTTTTTCAAATTTTGTCATTTTTTTGATATAATTTTCGAATATTTCGTTTTTTTTTGTTTTTTTTTTAAATTTATTTTTGTTTAAATTTTTTTTATTTTTGTGAGTTAATTTTTTATTTTTTTACATTTTTATTGGTTATATATATATATATATATATATATATATATATATATATATATATATATATATATATTTTTTAATCTAAGTTTTGTGTTTTATTACCAACATGAAAATCACTAATTAAAAAAAAAGATGCAAAGATCAATACGTTTCAAAATTAGCAGAGCAAACACGTCAGTAAAAGTACATTTCAAAATTAGCATGAAAATCACTAACATTTTAAAACAAATATTCATACTTCATAAATAAAAATTTTAGAGTGTCAAAAATGTGTACCAAAAAAAATAAAATGGTGATTCTGCATCACCACTTTTCAAAGTGCTTTTTATGCTACCAAAAAAAAGTAGGTAACATTGCGGTTACCTATTTCATCGGTAACATTGTTTCATTTCATATTAACTTTTAATTTAATATATTAATTTCCTTATAAATACCCTTTCCCGATATATTAATTCCTTTATTTTAATACCCCAAACCCACTTATTAATTTTAACCTATGGTCCTATTACCCCACAATTTATTTATATGTATTTTCCATTCATTTACATTCATTTCATATTAACTTTTAATTTAATATATTAATTTCCTTATAAATACCCTTTCCGGTAGATATATTAATTCCTTTATTTTAATACCCCAAACCCATTTATTAATTTTAACCTATGGTCCTATTACCCCACGTGAAGTATTATCCTGTTTCGCCCTATAGGTTAAAATATATTACACATTATATATAATATCCCTCGCTCAAAAGTCACAATACATATGTAAATCCCTCATTTACCGTGTAAAACCACATTTCACCTATTCGCATATTACATTATGTTTATACGTTAAAAACTATGTTTTAAACGTATAAATTAAACCTTGCTGCATATAATTATTCGGGCCCCACGCCACATCCGCAGAGCAACTTTGTTACTAAATCTCTGCCGTTCGCAAGCTCTTCCCCGGATCCAACGATCCATATGTTATATGCAATTTCAATAGCGCCGAGAATAATCAATTTGAAATTTGCGAAATGGGTGGTTTAACCCTATTCTCTATCCTCCACGCAGCAATAAGAGATTGGATCGCATCCGATCCAAATAAACCACTTAGCACTTTCTCATCGTGTAATAAACCCTGATGGTTTTCTCCCACCGGCGCTAAACCATCCTTCCTCTGACACATTTAATGCAGAACTTGTTTAAACCTAAAAACCCTATAAAATTGCATATACGCTTAGTTTTAAGTTTTTTTTCTGAGTTTTTCTGCATATTAAACCCTTCCGACTGAAAAAACAAGCGTTGTACACCATTTACACGCCCAAAGAACCATAGATCTATTAAATTTGCTGCCAAGACTGCTTGAAGTCTCCAGTTTACCTCCAAGGACTGCAACAACATCCAAAAGCCTTCCGACGCCTCAAAAACCCAGTTTCAATACTAAATACCTGCAAAAAACAGGTATTCTCTGAAAAAAGTAACCTCCTCGTTATAAAAAAGGAGCTATTTTTGTCAATTCGAACCTTGTGAAGCCTATTTTGCTCATAGAAAGACCTATATTTGCCCCCAAAAGAACATATTTGATGCAAAACCCTGATAAAATCCCAGTTTCGAATACTGTAAACTATTTTAATCAAAATTGAAGATATTTAAAGCCTTGTTGCAGATCTTAGGAACCCCTGACTAATTCAAATGCTTTGCAAATAATCAGAACCCTCTGTACATGAATCAAACTGTTTTTTAAGTCCAGTTTATCCAAAAGAGTAGAGAAACCCTGGTTATTTCATTTTCTGAGTTTGTAAAGAGTTTGAAGGTCAAGTTTGAAACCAAATTGAAAGTTTTAACCAAAATAAAGCTTGATTATACCCTTTGCTATTAAGAAGACCTCTGTTAAACCAAAAATACTTTCTGTAAATAGTTTAAGCTTACAGAAGAGTGCAAAAAAACCTAAATACAAATTTTTAAGCATCCAGAAGGCTAAAAGTGTCAAAATCAAACCAAGTAATGGCTTCAAAAACCACCATTGTTATAAATCCACTACAACCTCCTGTTGTAGATGTGGAGCATACACCCCTAGCTGATATTGATTACAAAATAACTGATCTAGTGATAGAATTCAATCTCTTAGAACTCCACTACCGGAGTCTAGAAAAATAATTAGATTAGGGAGATGAAGTTCAAATTTGGGAGTCAAATCTACCCAAATATGTAGTCCCACATACTCATCAATGTCTAGAAATCATTAGGCTGTGTCAAACCTATTATTCACCTAACCAAAGAGTTATGGTTGATGCTAACAAAGAAGTATTGTTTACTATTACTGCAGAGTTTATTAACCTATTGCTTCAGCTAAAACCAGATCCCAATGCAATAACATTATCCATAGAAGCTCTTACAAAGCTCTATATTCAGTTAGACTTTCCTAAGAGATTTCAGATTTTCCAAAATTTCATGCCTGCATATGTTGAAATCCTAAAGATAAACCCTCCTTATTCTACTTCCAAATTTCTTGAAAGGTCAAAGCATGTCATTTCTATGTTATCTTTCATCCTAGGTTATTTCACTGATGAGCACACTGATGAGTCTATTCTAGGCTTTCTATCCACTTTTGTGCCAGGTCAACCTCCTTCTGTCATCTATAACTATGCTGAATACATAGCTGATAATATCCATGATTAAGTTGTGAAATTTCCCACTGAAGGAGTTTTCAGATATTCATCCTTCCTCTTCCACATGTTTCTTTACTTTCAAGCAGATAAGTTCCCAATAAACCTTCAGAAATTGGATGCAGAAGGGAATCCACTATCAGTCATCTTTTGGACATCTCTAATCAGAAAAGAATTAACATAATTCACTTATGTGGATTTTATAGATTGTTTTATTCATCCATTAATAAATATGCTGACAAACATTGTACAACCAAGAATCAGTAATGAGATAAAGAAAGTGTTACATCTATCAGAACAAAGTAGAATTGGAGATTGGTACCTTTACCAAAATCATACAGAGATTAGAGTTTTTGGGTCAAATATTTTACCCTTTAAACTACCAAAATACTTTCCAATGAGAGTTTTTGCCTTAGAGTACATAAGGAAAATACTAAATTCAGATTCTATCAACTTCTTGGTTGCCAAAAAGAAGACTCAATTCAAGTTGAAGAACCAGGTAGGACCTTTTATTTGCAATCACATGGATGCAGGTGTAGAGGCAGCGAAACAGTTGCTAGAATACAAATTTGAAGAAAGTTTCTTATGGAATTATGATCCTCAGGGAATACTTAGTAAAATGAAGGTAAAATGCAAATCGACCTCTTATATCCATGATAAAAGGCTTGAGATTGAAAAATTTGCCAATCAAACAGAGTGGCTAGAAAATACCTTGGTAGAAACAATTAAATAGGGTGATACTAGTCACACCTTGAAAACTGCAAATCAAAAAGATAAAGCTACTAAGAGAATCATGGAAGAAGGTACCTACACTGCTAAAACAACAACAGAGACTAGGTTTAAACTCATATATAATAAGAAGTCTAAGCTCAATCCAGTGAACACGGAAAAAGAAACAATTGAGGTGCTAGATGAAGAAAACACAGAGAAGAACACGATGCTGCTCAAGTAATTGTGAATGAGCAGGAAAATGATACTCCAGATACTCAAATGGTTGAAAGACAACAAAATATGAAGGCATCCTCATCACAGTAAGTAGAGAATACATATTTGGATATCAAAGAGAAATATAGGGAAATCAAGGCTAAGAATGAAGAGTTAAATAATGAAATTTATTTACAGTCTCTAAAGCAAACTCCAGGAAGTCAAAACAGATTATTATCAACTTTTGATTACACCAATAAAAAATTTCTCATGACAATGTTACAACCAACAATGCCTAAGCCTATAACAGGAGCAGACTACAAGAAAGTTGATTTGGAAGTACCAGTTGATAGCATTCATCCTTTAAATCAAATTGAGTTTCATAAGAAAAGCTCTGAAATGCTCTATTTTACTATGACTACCAAGGAAATGAGTGCCCAAAAGCTTCAGAACACTATAACCAATTTGAGAGATCAAATCAGGATTGAAAAAACTTCTTCTCTTATCAAGGACACTAGAATCAAGTCCTTAGAAGAATTGGTAATTGAAGTAGGGTATGACCCAACAAATGTAAAGGTTGCAGAAGAAATGATAAAGAAGAAAAATGCTGACATAGCAGCACTTAGAAAAAATTTGAAGCTTCCTCCAATAGAACATCCACAAACTAAAGAGATTTAGCAGGAGGCAAATCGGAAAGATGAGATGACGAGTCTCATTCTTCAAATGACAACACAAATTAAGGAAATGGAGATAGAAATGGGCAAGCTTGTCCAAGAGAAAGAAGCAACAAAAACTTAGAGTGCTCCTCCCATAGTTATCCCTATGGTAACTACAACAGTTCCATCAACCTTAGTAGAGGAATTAGCACCAAAAGCCCCATTGGCAACAACTGTGCCAGTGACATCTTCCACTACCTCTGCTATAGAATCATCTACATCAGCAGTGCAACAAATAGATGAAGCCAGCAAGCTCATAAAAGCTATGGAAGAGATGTCTATACAGAGTAATGAGATCAATAGGTTGAAAGAACAAATTAAGAACTTGGAAGATGCCAAGAATTTATCCCAAATCAACGCTAAAAATGAGGAACAGAAAACCAAAAGGGAAAGTGAACAGTTGAAGAAAGTTGAAGCAGAGTTAACTTTGAAGGAACCAATTAATTTCATAAAAAAATCAGTTGTGGTCCAAGATCATTGAGTCAATCAATTATACTTGGCCTTCCATTCGAGTCATTTATGAACAGAAAGACTTGGTTAAAGCAGCCAAAGAGGAAATTGTGAAGACAAAGGAAGAGCTTGGTGCCAAACCTGAAGAGGCCCAAGAAATAATCAAGTTTCTCATCACCAAGAACAAACAAGAATTGGATGAGATAGGCATAACTGATAGAATTGAAACAATTCTTGAGGTGAGAAAGGAAATTACAAAGAAAAACTTGATGAAGTAGCTTGAAGAGAAGTGCCAAAACATGGATTTGGCAATAACTAGATTTATGGTAAAGTTTGATATATTGAGGCAAAAAGGCTTGCCAAACATTCTGGTTCTAAATGACAAATTAATGAAGCAAGAGGATTACAACAAGAAAATCAGAGATTTTTCCAAAGAACAAGTAAATAAGGCATATTGGCAAGGAATACTTACAGGGAACGTGTTGCACAAATGAATTGAAGACTTGTTTTATTTATAGCATGAGATAAAACATCTCTTTGTGGTCAAA